>JAJMEW010000170.1:0-196191 GCA_030574395.1 Pichia californica
AACCAGCTTGTACAACTCTGTCTTTGGCACCTGCTGCATAGTGTTTAGCATATTCAGCATTATCTTCAACTGCATCCTTTGCATTATAACCAGCTTGTACAACTCTGTCTTTGGCACCTGCTGCATAGTGTTTAGCATATTCAGCATTATCTTCAACTGCATCCTTTGCATTATAACCAGCTTGTACAACTCTGTCTTTAGCACCAGCAGGGTAATCTCTAGCATACTCAGCGTTATCTTGAACGGCATCTTTGGCACTACGACCTGCTTGGAATGCATAATCTTTTGCATTAGCAACATAACGTTGAGCGTATTTTGCATTATCATTAGCAGCTTGTTCAACTTTATCTTTAACATTTGTAGCTTGTTGATCAATATCATTAAAAGACTGTTTTACAGAATCTGCTTGTTGAGATAAGTACTTAAATAAATTGTTGAATGCCTGATCACTTTGCTTCTTATAAAAATTATATTTTTCTTCAGCTTTATTTTGGACTTCTACGGACTGAGCTTTTCTCCATGACAACCAGCTTGATTTGGTAGCATCCCATTCTTTCTTAGCCTTTTCAGCATTGTTTCTATAATATTCTGCATCGGACTTTAATTTATCTTCAGTAGAGGACTGGTAATTTTTGATTGCATCAATTGTGTCTTGAAATTTGTCTGAACTGTATTGTTGAGCATTACCAAGAACTTTAACAACATTTTCAAAACCTTTTTTAGCGTCATCATATTTTTCTTGCAAAAACTTGTCGGCTTCATTCCAACCGTTTCCATCAATAGTTTCTTCCAACTTTTCTTTTGCAGCAACGGCATTGGAAGATGCATCTTCATACACACGTTTAGCTTGAGTAGAAACAGCAGTACCAGCATTGGCAATATTGTCTTTAATAACTTGACCAGTATCATCACCCTTCAAACCTAGTTTATTAGCAATATTGTTTGTAGAATCGGAAGCATAATCAAGATAACTCTTTGCATAATCAGCTTGAGAGTTCAAATAATTTACCAAATCACGATTGGCTTTTTCGGATTGATCCTTGAAATATAAGTATTTCTTTTCTGCTTCACGTTGAACATCTTCTGATTGTGCCTTTCTCCATCTCCAAAAGCTTGATTTCGTTGAATCCCACGCAGCTTTAGCATCTTTTTCATGTTTACGATAAAATTCACTATTAGACTTCATTCTTTCTTCTGTTGAAATTTGATAGTTTTTGATTGCATCAAAAGCCTCTTGAACTTTTTCAGAGCTATAATATTGAGCATTGTTAACTGAATTCATCACATTATCAAAAGTATTTTTTGCATCATCATACTTTAATTTCAATGATTCGTCTGGTTGTGCCCAAAATTTACCATTACCACCTTCTTCTAAATTGTTTTTTGCAGCAGAAAATTTGGATGAAGCTTCATCATATATGTCTTTAGCATGTTGTGAAACTTCAGAACCGGCATTATCTACACTCTTACGAAGTTCTTGAATAACATTACCTTGTTTATGATGTAAATGATTATTGAAATCATTTCCTCCTGCTGCGTTTTGATAGTCAGGATTATTGTTCTTTAAAAGCGGTGGGTCTGTAAATACTGTAGTCAAATGTTTATTATTGCCATGGATGTTATCCAAAATACCATGAGTTTTGCCGTTTTCATCCTTGTCATCAATAAAGGCTCCAAGAACAACTAAACCAGCAATACTGTAAGCAAATGTGTTAAGAATTCGTCTTGCAATCGTCATATTAAGTGTGTTTTTTGTTGTTTTATGAAATATGATAGAAGTTTTATAAAAAATCAATCGTAGAAAAGATTGGGAGATAATGAGACAAGTTATTAATGCAATTTAAGTGGGGAATGCCAAATATATAATAAGCCAGAAATAAAATTCATGCGTTAGGGACAGGAAATGTACAACATTGTAGTTTATTGGGCATAAGTTGATAAATGGTGCCTGTCCCGGTGTCACTGATAAAAAGTGTGGTGTGTGGTGCTAATCGGACTTCAAAATTTCTGACGAGCCCCTTGTCCCTTAATTGGCTTTGGGAAGGGTTGCACATGGTGCAGATGTTACATTTTATGTGTTCACTGTATACAATTACTGATATATATATATGATGATAGGAATATACAACACTACATCCTTTTAGTTGGGGCCATAGCTGTCCATGACGTCACTGGAGGAGTAGCAACATTAGGTGTTGTATGCTTGCTAGTCTCTTCTAAACTCCCATCATGAAACATATCTTTTAAGTTTGTTGGTTTGGTAGGTACAAGTGGTGCAACCTTATGTGAGTCCTTGCTTATTGTAGATGATGATTCGTTGATGGATGAAACTCTTGAATGACCAACCTCGCTAGTATTTCTCCTTGGTGGAGGTGGTGGTGGCGGTGTTGATGCAGCAGATTGTTGTTGTGAAACTTTCAGAGGTGTACCTGTCCTTGAAACTGTAGGAGCCATGACTGAATATGAAGAGATTGTAGCAGGTCTGCTAGGTGTTGGTGGAGCAGATTTTAAAGATGTTTCAATAGAATTTTGAACACCAACTGGTGTTAATCCTGGAATTAACATTTTTTTAGTTTCTTCGGCATTGTAAACAGGTGGTAGTGGTCGTCTTTGTGGTAATGGAGGAGTAATGGATGATGTACTATCAAAATCCAGCAGATTACCTGTAGGTGAAGAATTCACTATTGAAGCTGATGATGGCACAGATGATCTTGAAGATCTCTTTGATCTTATATCTTCATTAAATGAAGGTGATGAAGAGTTTGGAGAAACATCATTCAAATCAATATGATCTCCTTGTATTTTATTATCTAATTTGTAAGATTCACGGATTTTGTTACATATATCATCTTTGCATTCTTCATCAATTAATTTAACTCGTGAGTGGAAAATATTATAAACAGGTCTATGATCTGAAAATTGAACTGATTTGGTATAATAATAAACATCAGATTTCAATGATTTTCCACGATATAAAATTCTATCAGTCCATGCAGGTACACGTTGTTTTTCTGATGTATCATAAACGTCACTAAATTTATCAAATTTATAAGTTGGTGGAAATGTAATTTCAGATTCTTTAAAAAACTTAAATTCTTGAATACGCATCATTTGATAGGATAATTGATCTCTTGAGAACAAAGTTACCAAATCATCACGATCAATTAATTCTCTGACTTTTTCATTTGGAATAGTAATTCTATAATTTAAATCACCAAGCCAGACAATATTATCATGATGTTTAATATATCTATTTCTTGAAAATCTAATACCATTCCAACAACTTATAAAATCGTTATTTCTTTCTTCTGTATATTGTAAACCAGATGATAAATGTGAATTTACAAAACAAAATGATGTAGAGCAAAAATTTAGTCTAATTGCAACAGTACCTTTATTAGCTGTTATACCACCTAACCCGGTTTTTTTAGATTTACCTTCTACTTCAGTAACATTTGCAACATGATCAGCTTTAACAAATAAAAGTAACAATATAGAAGACATAAATTCAGATCTAAGTAATACATAAGTATCATTTGAATTTTTACTTATTGTTGTTTCAACTTCTTTTGTCCAATATTGACCAACAGAACCATCATTTTTCAAAATATTTGATGCATTCAATTCAACTACTTCTTGAAACCCAACAACAAACATATCAGGACTAAAACCTTCTTCAGGAAATAACCATTCAGTTAAATTTTTATTATCACTAGCACCAGCTAAATTAAAAGTACCTGTAAAAATAGTAATACCACTATAAGATGTAAATTTAGATTCATAATTTGTCAATTTTTCATTGATATATTCTGTAATAGGATCATAAATAAGTACTTGTCTTTGAGATGACATTTTACCTAATAATGTATCTGTTAATTGTTGTTTACCTTTATCAACAAAATTATTAATATAAATTCTGCTAATTGATTTTGTTGCATCTGATAAAGCACCAGCAAATCCCATTTTACCACTTCTTGAAAAACTAGATTTAAGTGCATTAGTACCTGTATAAATTTGTGAAATTCTATCACCATGATCAGCCCAAAGTACTCTATGTTGTTCTTTCAAAGATGATAAATTATGAATTTTTCTTTTATCAAAAAAATCAATTAAAGTTTGCAATGATATAACTTGTTGAATAACATTAGTTCTATCTAAACAATCTAAACAATTTGTTCTAAAAGTACCTTTTTGTTCAGATATAATTCTAGAATGATTAAGATCATAAGAAAAAAAATCAAAATCATCAAATGATTCATTTAATAATGGTAATAATCTAGTTGCATCAGCATATGTTTTTGAAGTTTCTTGATGAAAATCAAAATCTGTAAAAAATACAGAATCTTGATGAGTTTTCCTTAATTCAATAAAATGTTTTTTATATGTTTGACTTAATTCAATTTCTGAAGATCTAGTTTTCGATAATAAATTAACAATATGAATTGGACCATATTTACCAATTAAATTTTCAAAATGTTTTTCAAAAGTTGGTTGTGTAGCATCAAAACTTCTGGTAATTTGAACTTTTGGGGAAATTAATGCAGTATCTTGTTCCCAAAATACAGGAATTGAACCACGAATTTGAGTAAATGCAAATAAATAATTTCCATCATTATAAATTAATTCAGTTTCAACAAAATTAGCAACATTACCATCATCATCAACACCTCTAACATTAAATCTAGTACCTGCTCTTTTCCAAGATTGTTTTGAAATAATTGTTATTTTTGAACTTCGACCATTAACTGCAGTATTTAATGTTTCTGCAAAACCTCTAATAACAGTTGTTAAAAAATGATCTTTATCTAAAATTATCTTTTCTTTATCTGATAAACTATTTCTAAAATTAATTATACCTTCCATCATAAAAGCATTCCACATATAATCAGTATGAAATAAATCAACTGATAATCTTTGTTTTACGTTAACACCTCTACCTTGTAATGTACTTGTTAAATCAAAATCAGAACTATAAAAAAAGGAACCATCAGGTAATAATTTTCTTAATTCATAACATGGATGTTGTGGTATTCTTGGTGGTTGATTAATTGATTGTGGATCTAAATCTGATTCAACATTTGGATATCCATTTGAATTTAAATCAAGGAAATCCCAAGAATCATTTGTTAAAGAATGAAATTCAACATCTGAAATTTTATTAATATTTTCCCCTGGTAAAGGTTGAGCAACAGTAATTTTTTGTGTTATAACACAAAGAAATATATCATTATTCATTTCTATTAAACCTAGGAAACCTTGAGGTTTGGTTCTAGATAATTGTTTATATGGTTGTGAAATAAATGAAGATTTCGGTATTAATTCAATTGCACATTTTTCTGTTTCATGAATATATCTAAATAAAAGTACATGAGATGTTGATTCTAATGCCAGCGTTCTTTTGGAACCTGGTCTTAATAAGATATTCATTATAAAATAGCTTCTTTTGCTGTTTTTTTTTTGTTTTTGTTATATTATATCTTAGTTTTCAATTGATCAACAAATTTGACAACTAAATCAGACAGTTAAAAGGAGTTGATAACAAGAGATGGTAGAATGGTGTCGGGAGTGGATAATGGTATATAAAAGAGCAACACAGCAACTTGTCTCGAGACATTAATTGCAATTTATCAATATTGATTATCGATCAAAAGCTTGCTTAAATTTATGTATGCTGGTTCCTGGGAAGAGACAGTTCACCAGCGCGGAGGTTATGTGTGTACTGTGCTACTAACTGTATACTGTAGAATATACTGTACAAGCAGTATTTAGTATTTAAAATGCTGTTTCTTCATGATATAAATTAATATAAATTAATAAATTAATAAATTAATATAAATGAATAAATGAATAAGTTAGTATAAATGAATAATTAAATAATTACATAATATATACAGGTTGTTATTCTAGATATTGTTTCACCTTTTCATAAATAATGAAGGTTGTACATGTTGCTGGAACAACTCTTAATAGATTTGTCATTAAACCTTTGTAGAACGCCCTCACGCCCTCCCTTTTGTAAATATTAATAACTACATTTGATATGCTTTGTAATTTATTTGAATCATTAATAATTTGTAATCTTGATCTTATTACTTGAAGCGGATAAAAAATTCCTGTTGATATCATTTTTGATACTGAACTTGCATAAAAATATTGTAATGTTGATAAATGTTCATTGTTCTTTTTTGTTGTATTTGGTATTGTTAGATATCTTTTAATAATATCATAAAGTGTCAGTTGCACAGCACCTTGTGCAACATTAAATAATGAAGGTATTAAACCTCTATAATAACCTTTAAATCCTTCATCTTTATAAATTTGTTTAATACCATGAATAAAAGATTTATATGCATTTGGATCATTTGAAGATTTGTTTGTTGAAATCATTCTAGTTTTAATAACCCATATAGGATTTGTTAATATTGAAGTTGTCCAACCAGCTGCAAATGCAGATAATAAATAATGATATGATTTAAGTGATTTATCATCATAATAATTACCACTTATTGAAGTATTCAGTATAATATTTTTGTATTGTCTATAAAAATAAAAATAAAATGCCCATGCTGATGTTGAACCTATTAAATTTGGTGATATACCTCTATAAATATTTTTAATAAATTTAATTGGTGAAATTATTTGAGTATTATTATTATTATTATTTGATATAATTGATAATTTAATAACATCATTATAAACATTTTTAACAGATTGTAATTGAGATGATGAAGTTGTATCTAATTGTAATCTCAGTTTAAGGAAATCTAAAGGATGTGCCAATAAAGTAGTTAAAAAGCCAGCTGAAAGACCTGCAATTGCTTCAATTGATTTTGATGGCAGTGTAGGTATTGAATTTTTAGAATTTTTCACTACTCCTTCTCCAGTGTTCATCTCTTCCACATCATCACCGATTGGAGTAGTCATACCTCTAAAATTAGTATTTTGTGAAGATGTTTTATAAAGAAATAAAAAAGATAATTCTTGCTGACAATTACCTTGGTGTAGATTGAAGTAGATTATATTATCAAATTCATGAATCAATTATTTACTGTTCAGATCGACGCAAATCAACATAAATCGACGCAAAATAATGAAAATCAAAAGCACGTGACGGTGCTTACGTAACCCTGCCGAAACTCAAAGTAAATTTTAACATTAGCACTAACTTCAACCAATCGGAAGGTGTTTGCAATTGGTCAACAACTAAACACTGAAAAGCAAAATCAACACGAGTCTGACTCTGCTATTGTCTCGCGTTGCTATTCAAATTGCACATGCTAGGAGTCAAAACTGGAGTATTACTATTAAATTGATTTAAATTTTAAATAAATAGATCACAGGTGGGTGAAATGTAAAATTTAATTTATTTCATTTTATTTCATTTAGAATTTTCACACCCTTCAACACCCTCCTTCTGAATTTAAACTTCTACTTTCCTTTATAATTTTCCTTCCTTATCTTTTTCTCCTTCATCTCCAATTTTTCTTTTCCTTTTTCTCTTCTTTCCTTTCAAAATCAAGCAAAAAGAATCAAAAATGTCCCCACAATTCAAAAGATTAAAGCTTGACCTTGTTAAGCCAGTTCCATCCGATTTCGAAATTTCTCGTAATCAAGTTCCAAAGCATATTTCTGATGTTGCAACTGAAGCAGGTATTGTTTCATCTGAATTAGAACCTTATGGATCATATAAGGCAAAAGTTAAATTAGATCTTTTAGATAGATTAAATGATAATAATAATGGTAAATATATTTTAGTTGCAGGTATTACACCAACTCCTTTAGGTGAAGGTAAATCAACAACAACTGTTGGTTTAGCTCAAGCAATTGGTGCAGTTTTAAATAAAACATGTTTTGCAAATGTTAGACAACCATCAATGGGTCCAACATTTGGTGTTAAAGGTGGTGCTGCTGGTGGTGGTTATTCACAAGTTATTCCAATGGATGAATTTAATATGCATATAACTGGTGATATTCATGCTGTTGGTATGGCAAATAATTTAGTTGCAGCTGCTTTAGATACTAGAATGTTTCATGAAGCAACTCAAACAGATGCTGGTTTATTTAAAAGATTATGTCCAATTAAAAAAGATGGTTCAAGAGATATTCCAATTGGTTTAACTTATAGAGCTAAAAAATTAGGTTTAGATTTAAATAAAATTAACGAATGGAATGAAGAAGAAATTTCAAAATATGTTAGATTAGATGTTGATCCAAAGACAATTACTTGGAAGAGAGTTTTAGATTTAAATGATAGATCATTAAGAGAAGTTACAATTAATGAAGCACCAACTGAAAAGGGTTTAATTAGAAAAACTGGTTTTGATATTACTGTTGCATCTGAAATTATGGCAATTTTAGCATTATCAACATCATTAAAAGATATGAGAGAAAGATTTGGTAAAATTGTTGTTGCATCATCAAAATCTGGTAATCCAATTACTTGTGAAGATTTAGGTGTTGCTGGTGCAATTACTGCAATTATGAAAGATGCAATTAAACCAAATTTAATGCAAACTTTAGAAGGTACACCTGTTTTTGTTCATGCAGGTCCATTTGCAAATATTTCAATTGGTGCATCATCAATTCTTGCTGATAAAATGGCATTAAAATTAGCTGGTACACCAAATTCTTTTAATGAAGAAGAAAGAAAGGAAAATCAAGGTTATGTTATTACTGAAGCTGGATTTGATTTTACAATGGGTGGTGAAAGATTTTTAAATATTAAATGTCGTACATCTGGTTTATCACCTGATGTAATTGTAATTGTTGCAACTGTTAGAGCATTAAAAGTTCATGGTGGTGGTGCAGAAGTTAAAGCTGGTGCTCCATTACCATTTGAATATACAAATGAAAATATTGAAATGTTAACAAAAGGTTGTGCAAATTTACAAAAGCATATTTCAAATGCAAAACAATATGGTGTTGATGTAATTGTTGCAATTAATAAAATGTCAAGTGATACTGATGCAGAACATGAAGTGATTAAAAAAGCTTCATTAGAAGCAGGTGCAACTGATGCAATTGTTTCAAATCATTGGGAAGAAGGTGGTGAAGGTGCAAAAAATTTAGCAATTGGAGTTATTAAATGTGCAAATAAAGAATATCCAAATCAAGATATTAATGAAACTTTCCATACTTTATATACATTAGATGGTACAATTGAAGAAAGAATTGAAAAAATTGCTAAAATTATGTATGGTGCTGGTAGTGTTTCATTTAGTGATATTGCAAAGGAAAAAATCAAAGAATATACAAATCAAGGTTTTGATAAATTACCAATTTGTATTGCTAAAACTCAATATTCTTTATCACATGATGCAAAATTGAAGGGTGTACCAAGTGGATTTGAATTCCCAATTAGAGATATTAAAGCAAGTATAGGTGCTGGTTATTTGTATGCATTAGCTGATAAAATTATGACAATTCCAGGTTTAGCAACTAAATGTGGATTTATGAATGTTGAAGTTAATGAAAAGGGTGAAATTGAAGGTTTATTTTAAAATATACTGTACTATTAAATACTGTATATATATATTATGTGTATAATTTTTTGCTTTAAACAGACACTTTTTGTAAGTATAAATAAAAACAAAAATAAAGTTAATTTATAAAATCTTGATTTATAAAATATGGAAATGCTATGTTAAGAATATATATACTTTTAAAGGGGTTTATTCTATTGATATTGTTCATTATTACTATGTGGTTGAACTGACCATCTACGATTACCTCCGTTGTTGTTGTTGTTGTTGTTGTTGTTGTTGCTGTTATTCGATCCAGATGAAAAATTTCTACTATTTCTATAATTTTTTCGTGTACTATTAGATCTACCTAAAGGTTGGGAATCATTTGTAGAATTTGAACTTGAATTTGATGATATACGTTTATTACGTTGATCTAAATCATTATCATTTTGATTAAACATATTATTAAAATCTTCTTGATTCATCGATTGTCTGTAAGTTGAATTTCTATTCTTTCGATCTTTCTTTGGATTATTAACATTATTACGTATTTTATGACGATTATTATTGTTGTTGTTGTTGTTGGAATGATTAGAGTTATTGTTATTATTAGAATTATTATTATTCGAATTATTATTATTATTATCATTAAATTTTGAATCTAATAAACCTAAAGAAATTTTTCTTGTATTATCAGATGATATAGTTGGAGAAATATTTCTTTTATTAAAAGTTTGTAATTCATTATGTAAAGTTGAAGATGGGAATATTATTTTATTTGAAATCAAAGGTGATGGTGATTGAGATTGTAATGGAGATGGTGTTGTTGATTGAGATTGAGATGGAGAATTATTTAAAATTGATAAATCTCTAAATTTATTTAATTCTTTTAATTTATCTAAATCCGATATATTATTATCAGATTGATTTTTAATTTTAAGTAAAACATCTTCATTTCTATTAAGCTTTTTCAAAATTTCTTCACATTCATCCATTACAATTGAAGTTGATTCACCATGTTGTTTAGTTGATTTAGCTAATAAAAGTAAATAATTATTAACTTTATCAAATTTTTGATTATAAAGTTCTTCTAATCTTTTTGAATTTTTAATCATTATATTATAAGAAGATTGAATTTCTGGTTGGTTATTATTTAAAATATTTAAATTATTTGATAAATTATTTGAAAAATTATTTATAAAATTTGGTATTTCGAATTTAAGATTATCTAATTTATTATTAATTGAAATTTTATAATCAATAAAAGAATTTTGAATTATTTCATAAGATTTATTTAATCTTTCATTTTCAGATGATAATCTAATATTATCAGATTCTAAATTTGAATATTTTTTAATCATTGAATCGAATTTAAATTTAAAATTATCATTTGAAGAATTTAATTCAATTAATTGAGATTCTAAATCAAGAATTCTACGTTCTTTCCTTTTAAGTAAAGATTCGGATACTTCAGTTTGATGTTTAAAATTTGATAATTGTTCAACTAAAGTTTCATTTCTTTTTGAAAGAATTTGAAACTTTTGTTTTGTTTCAGAGAGTGATAATTTTGTAATATTAAGTTCTGTTTTTAAAGAATCAATTGAAGATTGAAGATTTTCAATAACTTTTGAAGTACCTTGCGTTGGTTGATTCATTTTTTTTATTTATTCTAAATATATGTATATATATATATATATATATGAATGCTATACTTTTATAAAAGCAAATGGTATAAGATTGAGTAATGAATAGATGTAATGAATAATTATATTGAACAAAAGCTCAGCGTGTATAACGTAAACATTAAACACTAAACATTAAACATTAAACGGTGAAAAGTCGACTCCAGTGACTGAGCAATAACATCCAAATGAAGGTGCACGGGTGGAAGTGGTCACGTGATGACATTAATCCGGGGTGGTCACGTGCGCCGGAACAATTATAAAAAAAAAAGAAAAGAAAAGAAAAGAAAAGAAAAGAAAAGAAAAGCAGTAACGTCATGCGCCACCCTCCCACTGGGATCCCCAGTCCCCAGTCCCCAGTCCCCAGCCACGTTGCTCTCCTTCGTTCTCCCCCTCCCGGAGTATCGGAATAACATGATCTGTCGTGCTCGAATTTTCAGTTTAGTTAGTTCCTAGTTCCCCACACATTGTTCCTCGTCTTTCTCTTCTCTCTTTTCTCTTCTCTCTCCTTTTCAAAAGCTTCTCTCACCTTCCATGCGTTTTCGTATTTCATCCACGCCTTGCAACCTTAATGTTGGAGTGACGATGTTTGTTTATCCAGCAACCACCCATTAACCTCGTGGAACAGAAAGTGGCACTGGCATGTGTATTATATAGCAACACAATGTAACTTGTCCCTGCTCCCTGCTCCCTGGTCCCCCCTGCAACCTGCAATGGCCCGTGGGAGGGGAGACAGCCAGCACCGAACCGCTGCCCGGTGCTGTCGCATGCTATCAGTGCTGGCAGCCGGCGAGGTCACCTCTCCACCGCACACCGCACACCGCACACTGCACACCGCACCCTCTCAGCAGCCAAGCAACAATGATCAATAATCACCACATTTTCGGTTCCCTTCTCTCGCACCACAGTGACCTGTCTGCAGTCTTAAATCTTAAATCCATACGACTGGCTCCTTACCTACTTGCTACCACTGCTACTGCTCCGTATGTGTATATATATATACCACTCCTTTCCCACTCCATCATCCATCTCTGTATCATCCAATACCCTGTTGTCGTATTTATTGCTTTCCTCCATAGTCAACCTTCTTCTGATTATATTCCTTACTCATATACCATACCTTAACTCCTATCCCTAACCAGACATGACTCTGTCTTCAAGTTTTAAAAAATTGTCTTTAAATCATTCCACTAATAATCTTACTACTACTACTACTACTAATAATAACAATAATTCAAATCATGATCTAAAACATCCTTCAAATATTGATAGAGATTCTTCATTTTTTCATGGATTTTCATTAGGATCTCCCAAAAAAAGATCTTCATCTTTAACTTCATCTGCATCTTCTTCTTCATCTTCTATTTTAACTAGCAATGATCCACTATATGATTCTAATAATAATAACAATAACAATAAAAATCGTTTTAGTCCAACTCCAATTAATTTAAACCAAAAATCTTTACCAAATGATATTCAACGTCAACAAAGACATAATTCTTCAATTAAATCTTATCAAAATACAATTCCTTTGAATTCAGTTTCAATACCAATACCAATTCCAAAAAAATTATCAACTTCTCCTTTAAATAGAATTAATAATAATAATAACACCAATACTAATAATACAAGTACTAATGTATCAATAGTTACATCTCCTTCACAGTTAAAACCTTTATCTTCACCCTCTTGTGCTTCACCAATTGATATATTTGAAAGAAACGTTCAAACTGCTGATTTATCAAATAATAATAATAATAATAATAACTCAAATACCCAATTACCAATTAATTCAAACTTAGATGATAATTCATCATTTTCTCGATCTAGATCTTATTCAAATTTAAATTCAAATTCAATATCTTATTCAAATATCAACAATTCTTACTTAATGTCAAATTCTAGACCAAGACATTTACTCTCTGAAAATTTTACTTCACCAGCATTAGATTCAACAGTTGAATTAATTTCAAGTCCTAATTTTGATGATATTGATGTTGTTGAAATACCATATTCAAGACCTTCACAGCAACTTTTTAAATCACATTCTCATGTTTCATCTTCATCTGCAACTGCAACAGCAACAACATCAAATTCAGATTCTCAATTTTCACCAAAATTCACATTTTCAAGAAAACTTTCAAATAATTTAAATTCCCCATTAAATAATAAAACTTGCTTCTCTCATAATAGATCTAAATCTTCTTTATCAAATTTATCTCCACCTTTAATAAAATCAAAATCTTATAATTTTTGTACATGTAATAATAATAATAATAATAATAATAATAATTCAAATAATAATACTGAAATTAATAAAACTTTTACAAATATTGAATCACCATTAATATCACCAAATAGGAAATCAATTTCTTTTTATTCATATTCAGATTTAATTAATTATGAAAAATTATCTTCAAATAATAATTTAAATTTAAATTTGAAAAAGGAAAATGATTTAATTGATGCTCAAGATGAACAAGATGATATTGATGATTTAAAAAATGATCAATTTTTAGAAAATAATCAATTAAATTCAAATAATGATTTATTACAATTAAATTGTCCAAAGCATGGTTATGGTAATGGACAATTTCAAAGAAGGTCAACATATCAAGGTTGTAGTGAAGATGGTGATGCTAAAATTGATGAAGAATTAACAACATCTCCAAAAATTAATCATGGTAATTTAAATAATAATACTCCAATGTATACAGTTTTTAATTCATCTTCTTCAGCTATTGATGATAATGATGATGATAATTCAATTCATTCATGGATTCCAAGTGATGATAAAAATGATTTATCATTATTATTATCATCATCATCATCATCATCAACTGATAATTTGAAAAGAAGATTATCAAAACCTCAAAGTATAATTGAAGAATTAGCAAGTTTAAAAAGTTGTACAACAAATAATTCATATTTTGAAGATGAATTACAAGATTGTTCAACTCATGACTCATCATCAAAAATTGGTGTACCTGTTGTTAATGTTTGCTCTGCAAAAGATTATTTAATTTCAAGAACAAGAGAATTAAGAAATAGTTTTGTTGATAATAATATTAAAAATAATAATAATAATGATAATGATAATGATAATTCAACTATTAATTTGAAAGATATAATAAATTAGAGATTCTGCATTCATTTTATAATAAATTTTTATTTATAAAAAAAGTTAAAACATTCATTTAAATTATCATAATAATAATAATAATAATAATAATAATAATAATAATAATAATAATAATAATAATAATAATAATAATAATAATAATAATAATAATAATAATAATAATAATAATAATAATAATAATAATAATAATAATAATAATAATAATAATAATAATAATACATTCAAAATCACATATACAGCTTTTTTACTTTTTTACTTTCTTACTTTCTTACTTTTTTACTTTCTTACTTTTTTACTTTCTTACTTTCTTACTTTCTTACTTTTTTACTTTCTTACTTTTTTACTTTCTTACTTTTTTACTTTCTTACTTTTTTTCTTTCCTTACTTGCTTCTTTTTTCCAATAATATAAGTATTAATATCGGCTAATATTTATAAACTATTTATGCATTAATTTAAATTTACAACACCATTATTTATTTATGTAATTCGTTTTTAATTTATTTATTATCTAACACTAAACGTTTGTATAGCCGTTTTCAGTTTCAGAACTCCGACAAATCGCGACACTCTCATTAAATCGGAGTTTGCACTTTCTTATTACCTATTACCTATTAACTATTAACTGTTAATTACACACCCCAAAACACCTCTTTTGATCTATTTTTATGCCAAGAACCTGTATGTTATTTTATTTATCCAGCTGTCTTTTCTTTTTATTTCTTGTAAGACAATATATATTCGGTAATCAACCATGAATTAATCTACATTTTTTCTTTATGTGTTGACCAGATCGACGCGTCGATTTCTTGCCAAATCATTGACCGCTCACATTTTTGCAATTTTCTCAGTTCTCAGTTTTCAGTTTTCAATTTTCAATTTTCAGTTTTCAATTTTCAAACTCCAAATTTATTCCCTATAGTAATAAATAAAACTTGCTGTTCACTTTTCTTCTGGCTCTGTATTACTATAAAGGTTTAGATTTCTAACACTGTAGAGTTTTTAATCAATACAATTTCGATATTCTATATGCATCAATATTTGTTGATTGCTTGATTTTGAAAATAAAGTCAAAGTATTATATATTATAATTACACAATAAATTCATCACATCCCCTACCACCAATAACAATTTTTTTAAATAAATAATGTGTTCAGAGCTTTCAATAACTAATCATGAAGAAAATCATGATCAAGATCATGATGATTTAACATTAGATTCAAATATTTCTAAACCTTATTATTCATGTTCATATTGTGGAATTTCAAATACTTCATGTGTTGTTAAATGTGAAATTTGTAATAAATGGTTTTGTAATGGTAAAATGGGAAATAGAGGATCTCATATTATAACTCATTTAGTTTTATCAAAACATAATTCAATTTCATTACATCCAGATGGTGATCTTGGTGATTCAATTTTAGAATGTTATAAATGTGGTAATAAAAATGTTTTCGTTTTAGGTTTTGTATCTGCAAAGCAAGATAATGTTGTTGTAATTCTTTGTCGTTTACCATGCGCTCAACAAAAAGATTTAAATTGGGATACAAATGAATGGCAATCATTAATTGAAGATAGACAACTTTTATCATGGGTTTCACATTTTCCATCAGATGAAGATTTAATTAATGCAAATTCAATTTCTTATGATCAAATAATTAAATTAGAAATGAAATGGAGATTAGATAAAAATGCAACAATTAATGATATTGAAGAAAAAAAGGAAATTGAAGTTGTACCAATTTTAATGCGTTACACAGATCCATATCAATATCAACGTTCATTTGCACCATTAGTTAAAATTGAAGCAGATTATGATAAAGCAATGAAAGAAAGTAGAGGATTAAATTATATTTCAATTGATTGGTCATTATCTTTAAATGGTAAAAATTTAGCTTCATTTTATTTTTCAACATCTGATTCAACAGATTTAAAAGTTGCAGTTGGTGATGAAATGATTTTAAGATATGATGGTCCTGAATTAAATGAACCTTGGGAAGGTCGTGGTTATATAATTAGATTACCAGATTCTCATCAAGAAGAATATACTTTAGAAATGATTTCAACAAAAAATAAACCACCAATTCATATTTTAAATAGATTTACAGCAGAATTTGTTTGGAAAGGTATATCATATGAAAGAATGCAAGATGCAATGAAAATTTTCGCTTTAGAACCTGATTCAATTTCTGAATATTTATCTTTAAAATTATTAGGTCAAGATGTACCTGATATATTTTTTGATCATAATTTACCAAATGATTTATCAATTTTAAATATGCCAAATTTAAATACTTCTCAATTATATGCTGTTGAAACTGCATTAAAATCTCCATTAACTTTAATTCAAGGTCCACCTGGTACTGGTAAAACAGTAACATCTGCAACAATTGTTTATCATTTAAGTAATATTTATAAAAAGGAAAAAATTTTAGTTTGTGCACCATCAAATGTTGCAGTTGATCATTTAACTGAAAAATTAACTAAAATGGGTTTAAAAGTTGTTAGAATTGTTGCTAAAAGTAGAGAAGATGTTGATTCAAATATTACTAAATTTTGTTTACATGAACAAGTTAAAAATAAAGCAAAAGGTGAATTTAAAAAATTAATTAAATTAAAAGATGAACTTGGTGAATTATCAAAAAATGATAATTATACTTATTTTTCTTATATGAGAAAATATGAACGTGATTTAATTGAAAATTGTGATGTTGTTTGTTGTACTTGTGTTGGAGCAAAAGATAAAAGATTAGATAAATATAAATTTAGAACAGTTTTAATTGATGAATCAACTCAAGCTGCAGAACCTGAAAGTTTAATTCCAATTGTTAAAGGTTGTAAACAATTAATTTTAGTTGGTGATCATCAACAATTAGGTCCTGTGATTTTAAATAAAAAGGCAAGTGAAGCTGGTTTAAGACAATCATTATTTGAAAGACTGATTGTTTTAGGTCATACACCAATTAGATTAGAAGTTCAATATCGTATGCATCCTGCATTAAGTGAATTTCCAAGTAATATGTTTTATGATGGTAGTTTACAAAATGGTATTACAAATGAAGATCGTCAAGTTCAAAATTCAAGTTTCCCATGGCCAATTAGAGATATACCAATGATGTTTTGGGCAGTTTATGGACGTGAAGAAATTTCTGTTAGTGGTACATCATATTTAAATAGAGTTGAAGCAATGAATGTTGAAAGAATTGTTACAAGATTATTTAAAGATGGTGTTAAACCATCACAAATTGGTATAATTACACCATATGAAGGTCAAAGAAATTATATTTTACAATATATGCAAATGAATGCAAGTTCAAGTAATAAAGAATTATATTCTGAAATTGAAGTTGTTTCAGTTGATGCATTTCAAGGTCGTGAAAAAGATTATATTATTTTATCATGTGTTAGAGCAAATTCTCAACAAATGATTGGATTTTTACGTGATCCACGTCGTCTTAATGTTGCATTAACTCGTGCTAAATATGGTTTAATGATTTTAGGTAATCCAAAGGCACTTAATAGAGATAAATTATGGAATCATTTATTAACATTTTATCGTGGTAGAGGTTGTTTAGTTGAAGGTCAAATTGATAATTTACAACTTTCATCTGTTCAATTAACTAGATTTATACCAAAAAATAATGATTTTATTAATTCAAAAGGTGTAAATTCTTCAACTAAATCAAATGCATCTTTTGATACAACTTCAATGGTATCTTATGAAGGTTCAATATTTGGTAAAAGAGGTAATAATAGTTTATTAGATGACTCTAAATGGCCTTCTTTAGAAAATGGTATCTCTGGATCTCGTAATAATAATATTGATCAAAATTATGAAACTGATGGTAATGATAATGATTATAATGATGATGATAATGATACTATTATTTCATATATTGAAAATACTAAAGATAATTTAACACGTTCTCGTAATGGTAATTTTAAACCAAATAAAGAAACTGATGAATTAGCTAACCATATTAAAAATTTAACAGCTCAATTTGGTGGTGAATTAACATTTTGATCAAAAGAATTAAAAAAAAAAAAAGATATCTATATATTTGAGAGAAAATCACCAAACAAATCTATTATGATGTGTATTATTTATAAACTTGTATAGCGATAAAGAATAATTTTTGTAACTTCTGAGATACACAATAACTAAAAAGTGTATGATTCGTTTTATTCTTTTTGTTCCATAATATGTATGATTGATCTCGTATCTTCAAATATATATAAATTATAAGGTTTTCTTTAAAAAAAAGTACAGAGAATAAAATAAATTGAGAAAAAAGCAGTAGTTGGGGGAAATGTTTCTTATATAAATATTAGTCATTAGTTAATTCGTTAAAGTGATCATAAATATAACATTAACTCTATGAATAATTTTTTTTAATTAAATATATCATTAAAAGGATATCAAAAAAAATTATATGATTGTTTTAATTTCAATGTATTATATATTATAGTTTTCATTTTTCTTTTTTTTGATATCATCGTTATTGTCGTTGTGTGTGTATGTATGTATTTTTTTTCTTTTTTTACTTTTAATTTAATTTGTATCTTCTTAATCAATCAACTAAGAGCTTTTGATATCTTAATTAGAGTTAAAATTACAGTGTTATTCTTTGTTTCATTCATTCATTTATTCAGTCATTTATCATTATTATAATCATTATCTTCGCTATTTTCTTCTTTACCTTCACGAAATTCTTCACTATCACCATTATCTAATATAATAGCACCTTGAGCTTTAGGTGTTTCTTGAATATTCATCTTAGCCAAGACTTGCTTGGTATTTAAACCTAAATGCGGATTACTAACATCATCTTCCTCTTCCTCCTCCTCCACATCATCATCAATAGATTGATCATTATTCAAAAGTATTGAAGATTCATTTAGTTGAGTTTCATGATTTTCAATATTATTAATATCATCTTGATTTTCCAGATCAGGTTCAATTTCATTTGGATTACCAAGAACTTTATTATACATTGAACTAATTTCTCTTAATTCAGAATTAACAAAATCAAGCCAAGGTTTAAAATCTCCTTTATTTTCAAAAATTGATTCATATAATTCATTAAAAATAAAATAACTACTCTTCAAATAAAATGGTCTAATATCATCTTCAATTTCTTTATGTAAACCAAAAGCATTTTCATTTTTGGTTAATCCAAAGTTCTCTACATAACTTTGAAATTTGTGAATTTCTTCAGCAATTAATGTTAAATGACCCATATAACCAAATCTAAAATTAGATTTTTTATATAATTCATTTGATAATTTGTATGAATAAACAATAAATAATGATAAATTGAAAAATCCAGGATATGCTGAATCTTTACATTCATACTCTTTGTAATTATTTGATTCAATATCAATATCAATTTTATCAAATTCTTTATTATTTGAAAAATCAGAATATTTTCCAAAAAGAGACCAAATAAGAATTTTATTTAAACTTAAATTATCATCAAAAATAGTTTCTTCTTGATTAACAGCTCTATCTTCATCCCAATTAGCTAACCTTCCATTGAAAACTTGTTGAATTAAATCAAAAATAACATTATGCATGAAATTATTCCATGGAAATTTAATTAATTTTAAACTAATTAATGGAATTGCATTAGTTGTAAGTAATTGATATTTAAAAAAATTTCCAACAGATAATGAAAAGGGAATTTCAATATATGGAGTATTAGAATTAATACTTTTAAGTGACGATTTATCATTATCAAAGTTATCATTATCATCATTATCATTATTATCATTATTATTATTATTAATAATTAAACCATTGATAGCATCACTAACTAATTGTTCTGTTTTTTTAATATCTCTCAGAGAATCTCTTTTATAAATTAATTTATCTAATTCTATTGATTTATTCATTAAAATCATATTAGAACAATGTAATAATTCTGCTATTAATTCCATTATTTTAAACCTTTCATAACCTAAAGGTTCAATTTTATGACCAATTGAACTATTTAAATTAACAATTTTTTTAAAATCATAATAATCACAAGTTAAATAAGTTTTAACAATTTTATCTAAATTTAATGAAAATAATTTTAATAAATTACCAAGATAAATTGGATCTCTTAAACTTGGCATATTTTTATTTTCATCATCAAAATTAACAGATGAAATCCAATCAAATTCATCATAATCTGAATTATTTTTTCTAATTACTTCAATAATAACAGAAACAATTGTTACCAAACCATAATTACCACAAGTTAAAATAATATCTAACATTTCTTCAGTACAATCTTGAGAAACTAATTGTCTTGTTAAATCATTTGGACCAATATTTGGATTATTTGAATTTAAATCATTTTGTTCATCTTGATTATTACCATTAACATTTGAAGTTGTATGATCTTCCCAAAATCCAATATTTGAACTAATACCAACAATACCATTTAATAAATTACAAACATTATCTTGAACTTGATGATCTAAATGATATTTTTTACAAATTTTTAAAAGATTCAGTATTAATTTTTGATCAATTAAAATATTAATTAAACCATTTGAATTATATGGTTTATCAGTTGAAATTAATCTTACTAATAAATCACAAACAGTTTGAGAATAGGGTATAAATTTGATAAATTGATCTGTTAAACAATTATATTCTTGTTCAAATCTAATAAAATTCATAAAACCACTTATATTTATTAAAGCTAAATCATCAACAAATTTTAAAAAATTATTAAACATTATGATTTCATGAGAATCTCTTAAATTAATATAATTATTTGATTCTTCTAATTCTGATAATTTTTGTAAATCAGTTGTACTAATTTGAATTGAACTTTGAAAAATTAAATCATCTTTTGAATTATCATTATTATTATTATTATTAATTTTTTCTTTATTATTTTGATCATCTAAACTTTCAATTAATTTTATATTTTTAAAATAAAATTTAGGATCATTATTCATAAAACCTCTCCATAAAGTTGTAAATATATCAAAATTAGTTAATAAAGTTTGATGTATATTTGAATTTGGTAAAATCATTATTTCAGAAATAACTGTTGCCCTTTGCAATGCAGTTTGAAGTTTATCTAAATTTTCATTTTCATTATTTTCATTATCATCATTATCTTTATCATTAAGATCACTATCATTATTATTATTATCAATTGTTGTTGATGTTGTTGTTGTTGTTTTAGTATCATCATCATTGATATTATTTTGTTCTAAAAGATCGTCATTTGAATAATTAATTGAATTATTTAAAGATTGTTTAGAAGAAACAAAGATATCATGATTTAAATAATTAGAGGGTAAAAGAGATACTGAAGAATATTTTGAAAGTTTCATTGAAAATAAAATATATTCAAACATAGTATTTATAACATCTTTTTGAGATAAATAATTAATTAATTTTTGATTTTTTGATAAATTAATTTCATCTAATAAATTTGGTTGATCTAATAATTTATTAAATAAAGATACATTAATATTACTTTTAGAAAATGTTAAATCTTCAACTTTTGATATAATGGGTGTTATATTATTTGTTTGTAATGAATTACTTTTAATGCTTGACCCTAATGAAGTATCATTTGTAGGTATTGGTTTATTATTTGTTGAACTAATAGTAACAGAACCATTAGAAAATTTAGGTGGTGAAGAAGTATTATTGTTATTGTTATTATTATTATTACTAGTATGTGTGAACTTAGCAAGTGGTGAAGGAGATGGTGAAGGAGAGTTATTTTGAATTGAATGTAAAAGTTGAGAAGCAGTTATGTTAAACTGAGTTGTATTTGGTGAATAAGCAACATGTGGAGATAGTGATGCAGTTGAAGAAGAACTATCTATTGAATTACTATTATTGCTGTTGTTGTTGTTACTGTTGTTATTGGTAGTATTAGTGGGGCTATTATTTGAAACAGCTGTAGTTGAGTTATTAGTAGTATTCAACAAAGATGTTGAAAATGATATTGGTGACACGGCTATTGTTACAGGCGATTGTTGAATTAGTGTTGATGTAGACTTTGCTGGTTTAATTGTTTTAGATTTTGATTGTTGTTGTTGTTGTAGTTGTTGTTGTAATTGAGCAGTTCGCCTTTGATTATCCTTTTCAATTTCTGTTAAAATTTTATTAATATTAGCATTAGAAAAGGAATGATTAAAAAAGGGCCATATAGTTGACATTGTTATTGATGATTTGTATGATTTTAATTTATTTTTTTTGTATTTTGTATTTTTTAATAATAATAGTAATAGTAATAATAATAAGATAGAAATGAATAAAGTTAATCAAAAAAATTAAATTAAAATTAAAATCAGGCCAGGTGAAGGGAAAAAAATAAAATAATGTATTGTAATGTAATGTAACAACAAAAATGAATATAACAATATGGGTATGAGTGAAGTATAATGCGATAAATTTGTGGGTTGAATTGAAATGATGCCAAAAATGTACTATCAACAATTGTAAAATCACTTTGTGTATATATAGATGTATGTATGTATGTATGTATGTATGTATGTATGTATGTATGTATGTATGTATGTATGTATGTATGTATGTATGTATGTATGTATGTATGTATGTATGTATGTATGTATGTATGTATGTATGTATGTATGTATGTATGAATGAATGTACAAATGAATGTATATATATATCTCCTATTATATATATATGGAATTGATAAATAACTTTCAACAATCAATTCAAAAACATTCAGCCAACTAACCGAACAAAAAAGGAAAAATGAAATATGTATGTATAAGAAATAACAAACAAATAGTATTTTAAATCTTTGAGTATAACCAAAGCAAAAAGAAGATTATATTCAATAATGAAAATAATGAGAGGGGGTGTTGGGGATATTGACCTATCAATAGAGTAAGTGGGTGTGGATGGGGTATGCAGAAGTGAGAGAGTAAATACCGTACAAACCAGGTCAAGCGTATGCCCTAACCTGTTATAACATCATCGTCAGTATCATCTTCATCATCATCACCTTCATCATCATCATCACCATAATCATAATCATCCATCGTTCCAACAGCGACCCGTTCAGGTCGAGTGCTGAGTGCCACAATATGATACTAGTACATAATAGCAGCAGCAGCATCGCTAACTGCAGTAATCAGTGCTTTGCCCTGCTCTTGCCTGCTCTTGCCCCGTCGCTGAGCTGAGCTGGGAGCCAATAGTAGGAAACTGAGAAAACAGAAAACAAAACCGCTGCGCTGAGCGCTGAGCGCTGAGCATTTATTAGCCAGCCAGTTAGTTAGTGTGCCCTGTGCGGCAGTGCTCAGCGAGCAGCGAGCATGTTACTTGTTACTTGTTAGTTGTTAGTTGTGTGGAATGTGAGAACAACAGTTTTCTGTGTCGTGGCACGACATAATCTGATGATGCGGCAGCTGGTGCACGGGTGGGCTGGCAGCAACAGCTCATGACATTGGTTCTGTTGTATTCCGGATATTATTAATGATATATTGACTTACTGACAGATTAGAGATAGATAGATAATAGAGCAGCTACACACTTTATACAGGCGAATGCTCAATACCATATCTTCACATCCATCTATTCACACAAACAACACTATTTCATCATAATGAATCACGTTGAGAAAGAACAACAGCACCTTTTAATACAACTAACTGACAAAATAGCCCAATTACAAGATATTTTAGATGACTATGTCACTTTATCATCCACAAATTATGATGATAATGATGATGACGATACCGTTTCTGAATTAACAAATATCTTACAATTAACGTATAATGATTTTAAAAATCTTCATGATCTTATATTAGATAATTTAAATAATTTTTATGATGATTTAGTTATTGACAATTTTAATTCATTATCAAGAAAATATTCTAATTTGTTTGAAAATTTATCAAATTATTTTAATTCAAATAATAATAATAATGTCACAAAATTATTTAATTATAAACTACCCAATGATTTTATCATACCAAAACCAATTAAAAGTAATATGTATTTTGATGATCCACCCTCAATATCGGAGTCTTCCAAATCTGATTCAAATAATAATAACACTCATACGAATAAATTTGTTAGATTCAAACAAGATTTAATTGAATCCTCACCTGATAAATTATTCAAACCATATAAAGATAATATTGATGAAGATTTAGATTTAGATGATAATCCAAAAATAGATTTATCAAATAAACAAATTTTTATTCATAATCAACAACAATTTCCACATCAAGATAATCAATTAAATCAATTACATAATTCTATTAAGCAACAAAGAGAAATTTCAATTCATATTAATAGAGAAACAAATGATCAATCAATGTTATTGAATGATTTAGAATCTGGTATTGATTTTTCAAATAATAGATTAGTTAATTCAACAAATAAATTAAAAAAATATAGAGAAGCTTTAAAAAAACGTGGTGATTGGATGTGTATTCTTATTTTAACTTTCATTTTATTATTCTTACTATTGATAATATAATCATACATTATTACATGTTAAGAAAAAAAAATCAGTTTTGTATTATTATTATTATATATAAAAGATATCATTCATACATAGCGGATAAAAACAAATGAAAAAACTATGTAAACAGCGGTGTCTATACAGTTTATTTTATATATATGTGTGTGTGTCTATATAAGAAAGAAAATGAAAATTAAAAAAAAAGATATTGATGAATGAATATAATTATGTTCAGATGTGATAATAAAAAATATGAATTATGAAATGAAGAAGAAAAGAAAAGTAAATCTATTTTTTTTTTATTTTGTGATATTTATTTTTTTAAATTAAATTATTTTTAGTGTGCAAAGTTAAATTGAAAAAGCATTAGCATTCAAAAAAAAAAGCTCTAGATGAAAATTAAAAAGCTCTGGATAAAAGTTAGCAAGTATATTGTATTATAAATTATATTATTGTATTATGGAAAACTCTAACATGCATAAAATAGTGTTCGTTAAATTATAGAAAGGATTTATTATTCAGAAATCAAGGATATATTTTATATTTTAAAATTAATAAGAATGGATTGTTTTTTGTTTTATTTTATATTTTGTTTTATTATTTTGATAGTTTTTTTTTTATTTTTAATTCGTTTATTATAATATTGATGGATTGAAAAGTATTTGTACATTTGCTTTTCTTGTCTTTTTTTAGTAAATAGTTGTATGTAATGTATAAAGGAACGTAATGATTTTAATTTATTTTATTTTATTTTATTTTATTATTTTTTATATTATATTTTTTTTTCGTGACTTTTAAAATTCAAATTATTAATGGAATAGAATAAAATGGGAAAGAATAGAGTAGAATAGAAAGAATAGAATATCTAATGGTTAAGAAAAGCAAATTTTAAAAAAAAGTTTTAAATGAATAGGAAATTTAAAATACAATTGTGAATATATTAATAAGTAAATGGTTTTGATCTAAAGATTAGTTGTAGTATTTGTTTCTGTTTGAAGCACCGTTTTTCATGTTATTAATTTGTTTGATATTACCGTTAATATTCATAAAATTATAACCATTATTGGTACCATTGTTATTGGCGTTATTGTTAACATTGTTAATCATTTGTTTCATTTGGCTATTATAACCGATATTGTTGTTATTGTTGTTGTTGTTATTGGTTATATTATTATTGTAATTCTTAGCATTTGCAGCAGCGGCTAAAATCTTAAAAATTGATTCAGAATCAACATAATTATGTTGTTGTTGATTCATCTTCAAAGATGCTGCAGTTGAAATTGCAGGTGATGATTCTAATAATGACATATCAAGACATGGACAAAATTCTAAATCTTGTTCAATACCAAATGATTTAGCTGCATCAAGGTAAGCTCTTGAAATCCTGGCCTTTTGTAAAATAGCCTTATTTCTTTGTGTTTCGATTTGGCTCATGTCTTTTTATGTCGTTATTGAAAGTATGTATCTAAGTATATATGCGGGTATTAACTATCTAAAGATTCCTACCAAAAGAAAAAAAAAGAAAAAAAGGCTATGTAAAGTAGTAATTAAAAGAGATGTAACAGCAAGGCTCTAAATATTTAGTAAATCAGAAAGAATCCCAAATCCTTAATAGCAGACACAAGACCCAAGACCGGTTTAAGTGTCGTCTGTCGTTAGTCGTCTGTCTTCAGATCCATGTCACGAAGAACGTTGAGCGTGAGCGTTGATCGCTGAACGTTGATCTGCTACCTGCTGCAATTTCCACTTTCCAATTGCGGTGAAAAATTTTGAAAATTTTCCCTCTTTATGGGGTCGGCCCACTTGCCTTGTTTGGAAGAGAAAGAAATGAAGGAAGAACCTGGTACGGTGATCTCTGATACAGACTTTCATGTTTTACGGCACCACAGCTGCAGAGTGTCAATCATTGGTATTAAATGCTTTCTTTGCTGCCTCTCCCCACAGAGAGAACAAAATAAGGAAAATAAACATAACATGTTGCTTTCTAAAAGATATATGCATACATCTTCGGCTAATCTAGCATTTAATCTCAGAACAATACTGAAAGAAACAAAATCGGAATCTAAAGATACTAAATCAGAATGCAATCATAATCATAATCATAATCATGATCATAATCAAGGACATGAACAAAGTGGAAATAATTTACATGAAATATTATATGAAATCGATCATGAACACGAACACGAACACGAACACGAACACGAACATTCTCATCACAAGCATTCCCCTCTCCTTGTTCAACCAAATTATCCAGTTAGAACACGTTTTGCACCATCTCCGACTGGTTTTCTACATCTTGGTTCTTTAAGAACTGCATTATACAATTATTTATTAGCAAGATCTACAGGTGGACAATTTTTATTAAGACTTGAAGATACAGATCAAAATAGACTTGTTGAAGGTGCTGAAAAAAATATTTATGATACTTTAAAATGGCTTAATGTTCAAATTGATGAAGGTCCAATTAATAAAGGTCCATATTCTCCCTATAGACAAAGTGAACGTTCTGAAATTTATAAAGGTTATTCAGATGAATTATTAAATAAAGGATTGGCATATCGTTGCTTTTGTTCAAAAGAAAGATTAGATGGTTTAAGAGATTCTGCTAGATTATTAAAACCTCCAACTACAGTTTCTTATGATAGGCATTGTCTTGATCATATTACATCTGAAGAAAGTAATAAAAGAGCTGCTAATGGTGAAAATTTTACTATAAGATTTAAATCTCCAGATCAATATCCTGAATTTAGTGATCTTTTACATGGTACAATTAATTTACAACCACAAGTTAATCCAATTGATAGAAGATATGAAGATCCTGTTTTATTAAAAAGTGATGGATTACCAACTTATCATTTTGCTAATGTTATTGATGATCATTTAATGAAAATTACTCATGTTATAAGAGGAGAAGAATGGGTTGCTTCAACTCCAAAGCATATTGCATTATATAATGCATTTGGTTGGAATAAACCAAATTTTGTTCATATTCCATTATTAACTACAGTACAAGGTAAAAAACTTTCAAAGAGATCCGGTGATATTGATATAATGTCATTGAAAAAAAAGGGTTATCTTGCAGAAGCTTTAGTTAATTTTAGTGTATTATTTGGTTGGAATCCAAAGAGAGAATTGGGCGAAAAAACAAGTGAAATTCATACATTGGATGAATTAACAAAAACATGGTCTTTAAGTGGTTTAACTAAGGGTAATGCAAAAGTTGACTGGAAAAAATTGGATTACTTTAATAAACATTATTTAACTGAAAAATTAAAGAATTTTGAAAGTGATTTTTTTAAACAATGTGTCATTGATAGTCATAAAAATATTAGTAAAAAATTAAACTTAATTGATTTATCTATTGAAAATGTTGAAAAGGTCCTAAAAATGATTTATCCGAGTTTGACTACTATAAATGAATTTAACACAGAAACTTATCACTATTTTTTTATTAAACCAAGTTATAATAAATCTGAGTTAATATCTAGATTAAAAACAAATGAAGAAGTTTTAAAATTCATTTCTCATGAGTTAGTAGCACATGGTAATGATTTAACTCATTCAGTATTTGATAATACAATCAAAAATATTTTATCAAGTGCTCCAGATTTGAAAAAAAGAGTCATTTTCCAAACTGTGAGATATGCTTTGAGTGGTCCGCAATCTGGTATTAATTTACCTGTTATCCTTGAACTTTTAGGGCCTGAAGAAGTTAAACTTAGAATCAAAGCATTTGATGATTTTATAAATCAAAGTTGATTTAATTGTAACGATTTTTTTACGTGTATATAGCGATGTATAATATATAACTAATATTTGTTTATCTATTTAATTATCTATTTAATTAATTAATTATTTATTTATTTATTTATTTATTTATTTATTAAATATAAAACAACTATGGTAGCTAATCTTCTAAAGTTTGTAAATAATTTGGATCATTATTCATTTTTGCCTTAAATTTATCCCACCAATTATTGAATTTTGTTATGCTGACTTTATTGTTTTCATCTGTAAATGAAGATAGGTAATTATATGCATTTCCAATAATTTTATTTGACATTACATATAAATTTGATTGAGTTTGCACCGGTTGAGTTGAAGGTATAGATTTTACAATTGGATTGTTATTACTAACATTATTATCTCTTGTAACTCTTAAACAATCCAATTGTTGAGTAGCAGATTGGTTTGGTTCTATACTAATACCTATTATCATACTAATTGTTTCTCTTTCTTCAATTTCAGAAATTCCAGACTCCATATCTATATCCCCCTCATCTTGAGTACTAGCTTGCATAATTTTATTGGTGTCTATGTTACCAGGATTAATTTTAAAAATTGCACTTTGTTTAACATCATTTAAAAAACCTAAAAGTTTAAAATCACTTTGCATCATTTGTGCGTTGTTATTATATACATTTCCTTCTGGATTTTCAGGAGCTATTTGATAATATACTAATGCTGTATAATCAGGATCAAATTGAACATTTGGTAACATAAAAATGGATAAATGATACAATTGTTTTATGGGCACTTGCTTAAATTCTATCATTTGTTTTTGTGGAGAAATTGGTTGTGAAATTGCCACAGATTTATTACATACTGTCGATGCAAACATGTTTATATTAAAAGGTTGTATTTTAGAAACTCAAAAACATTATTCCAAAAAATGATAAAAGTTGCTAATTCAAGACGAACTCCGACATAAGATTTACTCTTTATATATTTTATACTGCATACTTGGAAGTGTGATCAAAACTGAGACTGTGTCTGCTTAGGTGAAGTCATGGAATCTTCGCGAAGCTTTTGGTGAACTTCCTATTTGGGAAATTCGAAATTCCAATTGATAAACTAAAAGCCCTTACAACAATGTCGCTTGTATTACTTTTGTTTTTTGTTTTTATGTGATCGTATTAACTCAGAAAAGACAGATATCTATAAACTACAAGTTTTCGTAAGACTGAAATATATGTTTCTATTATATATAAATGCTTCTAACAAATTGGATGATACCTACATTTGTATGTAAGATGTCTTTTTACTAGAAGAAGCTTTACGGATTCCAGATCCACCAATAATCTTTTCAGATGAACTAGAAACTCTGGATCTTGGCTTTGAAGAGTGGATTAATGTTTTCCTCTGTTTTCCTATTTTTAAACTATTCAAATCTTCTCTTGTTCTACTACTAGCAATAGGAGAGTTTGCAGAAGATATGGTTGTTGTGGTTGTAGTAACTGTCTTCTTATAATATGGGGATCCATTATTTGATCTACTTTCCTTGTTTTCTTTATCTTCGGATACTATACTTTGATTATGTGAATGGTTAATAGTTGATGTATAAGCATCTTCTTCATCAGAATTAGCATATGCTTGAACAGGATTATCTAATGATCTGTATTTTCTTGGTTGACCAGGACTTGCCATTGGAACTGCCTTCGTCATAACTTTTAAACCATTTGAAATCTTTCTTCTTCTTACAGGAGTTCGAATAAGTTGGTCATTCTTAAAATTCATTTGATCATCACTTGAATCTTCACTTCCATTAAATTCGTTTTCGTTTTCTAATTCTCGTTTTTTATATTCTTCATAAGATATTAATGGAAATAATCCACCAATAAAATCATCGGGTATAGTATCTAAAACCATGGTATGTCTCCAATCTCTAAATTCATTTTGATGCAAATATAACCAATGCTGTTGAGGACCTACAACCATACCTGGCCTGATCATTCTCATATATGCAATACATTCATTGGCTGTAAATCCATGTGTGTAAATTAAATATGCACCAATTAAGCAACCAGTTCTACCTAAGCCAGCCTTACAGTGAACTGCAACTTTTCCACCTTTAGAAATAATAGTTTCAGCTGCACCAATGAATTTTTGAACAAAACTCATAGTTGGACAAGTTCCATCTTCAAAGATCATATCTATATGTTGCATATTTTGTTTTGTAAATTCTCTCTTATCATATAAATGAGAATTCAATCTAATAACTAATTTAACATTTTGTTCGGTAAAAAATTCTAAAACTTTTTTAAATGGTTCATTTAGTGGGGCTCCTGGCCTTGATTGCTTTGGTGATGCAAAAGGTATAAAATCGTTTGCTAATATATTCAAGTCACCTTGATCAACTCTTTCATATTGCTCATATTCTTCAAGATTAAAACTTCTCATATCGAGTAAATTTCTTTCCTTTGCCCTCCAAACACCATAAACGACATCTTGAATAGAAATTTCAAAATCAGCATGTGAATAACCTGCATCTCTAAAAGTCATAAATGGAGGATCTACTTGTGCTATTGGTAATAAAACTTGATGAGGTGCCCAATTTTGGACTAAAACCATGTAACAACAAAGGATGCATGCAGCATTTGTTCTTTGTTTAGAATCATTTGAAGAATAAAAACCAACACATTTGTTCTTATTTTTGGGTTCATTAAGAATTTTGTGTAATGCAACAGCAAATCTGTATAAATGACCAGCATGAAGTGGGCCAAAATCCAGATTAAAGTTATTATAAGGTAATGAATCTTCTATTGTGAAATACACAAAATCTTCAGTGTCTTCTGGTTTTTCATCACTAACTACCAAATAAATTTTATTTTTTAGAAACTCAATGGGAGCAATTTCTTCCTTTGTCATAATAAATAATGTGTGAATGTTTACGTAAAATTAAGAAAAATATTTGACTTTTTTTTGAATTAAGATATTAACCTAATGTATCGTTTATTTTGTTTGTGGGAGTAGCAAAGTAGTGGCTAGAAATAAAGAGATAAGGGGAAAGTGACCACAAATAAATCTTTCAGATTAAGAAAATCAGATAAATGATAAATAAAAGAAGAGTACACTTTACAACCTCCTTGTCACTTGTCACAAGAGAGAGTGTCTTTTGTTGTTAGAAAAGTGGAAAGTCAATAAACAACAGCCAGCTTCCCTTTTCAGAAATCCTATTGAGCATTGGCCATTGAAAATAAAATTGACAATTGACAATTGACAATTGACACATATATTGTTCGTGTTTACTTATTGCCTAGTGAGGGAATATTTTTGCTTTATCGTATTTTGTATTTTTCTTTTGTATTTTGCAGAATCGACGCGTCGATGGCTTCTGAGATGCCAAATTCAAATTTCAAATTTCACTACTCTCTATTTTCCGAAATTTCTAGTTTTCACTTTTCACCCTTTTTGGGAATTCTTAGCAGACGATCGTGACTAAATCGTACATGAATTTTGCCATCAAACGCTAGAAAGAACAGAGTTCTTCTTGAATCTTGTTAACCTTCAAATAAACTAAAGATACATAACATTTAGGAAATGAGTACAGCGTTTGGTTTTTCTTCAGAAACTAGTTTAGGAACCAACGGTTTTGAAGTATCTCTGAATTACATTACAGGTATTCCAGATCCTAATCTTTTAATATGTTCAAATACTTTAAAATTGGCATTTAAGTCATTACTTAAAAGAGATGTCAATACTAAAGAAAAAGCTATCAGTAATATGCTTGAATTCATTAAGGAGAATCCTTCAGAATTAAATAATGATCTTACTATAATTACATGGGTTCAATTATATCCAAAACTTTCAATTGATGATTCTAAAAAAGTCCGTTCCTTGTCACATCAAATCCAATCGCAATTTGTTTTAACTTTAGGTAAATTATATGTTAAATATCTAAAGGATACCATTGGTATCTGGTTATCTGGTTATTATGATTCTGACCGTTCAACATCCAAGGTGTGCAAAGAATCTGTTCAAATTGCATTTGGTGGTAACGCCGAAAAAATCTCTAATCTTTCGAAAATATTTACATCTCAAATTTTAAACTACTCTCATCAAGTTTTAGCTAATGAAACGAAAGATACGTTATCAGATGAAAGATTTTGTAGTAATGATGAAAGTGAAGCAAAGTACTTACGTGTTCTTCAAGCATCAATATTATTGATTGTGCATGTAATGTCCGAAATAAATACAATGGAAAAATTAAGTGATAATGTTATCGAATTATTACAATCTATTTTTAATCAAGAAGCTTTGCATGAAGCATTTAACTCGAAAGATTTTAATTTCAAGAAAGCTGCTTATCTATCATTCAAAACTTTAGTGACATCTAAGCATGTTAATTCAATCATAAATAAGCACTCATACAAAGCACTTTCTAAAGCCATGGTTAAAGGTATTAAATTTGATTCAAAGATTAATCCATTATTATATTCCAATGTCATTATCACAATCTTGGATACCCTAGTACAAGTTTCTCTTTATGACCCATCTTTTTGGATTAATATTAAAAAATCAGATGATAAATTGTTATCATTATTGAAATTAGGGTCCATTAACAGTGAACCAATTTATTATGATATTGTCTTTAAGTTATTTAAAATCCTTCCAGATGATTTTATATCAATCACAGATTCAGAAAAGTTTAAACCATATTATGATGCCTTTTTATCAAGTGTTGAGAAAGAAAAATCAATAACATTCTTAGAAAAAGGTTGGAAAATCCTAATTACTTTAATAAAAACATTAATTTCAGATGGTGGTATAACTAATCATATATTGGAAACATTTACATTAGCATTAATCAAACTAATTGATTCTCCTCGTTTATTGGCCTTACCGTTAAAGAACTTGATGAATGACTTACAATCATTTATGAATGATGACAAGGATGTACTTCTAGATATTAATTCCCTTGTTATGGATTCCTTACCAAACAAACCATTGATACTTTCAGATTTTAATGATTATACTGTTAAGAATGTCAATAACTTTCTTGAATCATTCCTTGATTTGTTGATTTGTAATGAATCCGATTTAGAGGAAATATTGTTAGCGAATTCTATTGAATCTTTAGAGGAAGAATCGTCACAAGAACGTCCTATTCTTGCATTCACTATCATCAATCTATTCATTAAGAAAAGATCAGAAAAATTTGAAGACTCTATTTCTTCTTTTGTTTTAAATTTGCCCTATTATATCACAGAATCTTATATTGACCAACCTTTACAAACATTAGTCTTATTTTCACACTTGAATTTTGCAAAAGATACTAATGTTAACGCTTTGGTAGATAAAGTATTTAGCAAGTTAAGAAATTTTAACTTAGAAAGTGATTTACTAAAGATCATCCCCAAGTTAGCACATTTCAACATTCATGAAGCTAAAGAAATAAACAACTACTTACTGTCAACTTCCAAAGAATCAAAAGGTGACAATAAGAACAACGCTAGTTCCTTTTACGAAATTTTAACTTTGGAGATATTGTCTAACTTATACAAGAGTGAAAACTTTTCATCATTTATTTATAACTCATCCATTCATTACAATAATGAACTATTTATAGAATTCAGTGAACAAATGCCAGAATTTTTAGGAAAATTGCTTTCAGTTGTTATAAATGATGAAGAGGAGAATCGTCAAATATATTCATATGCATCTGACTTACTTAAAAAACTTGAATCAAACTTATTGGTAAATGAAGTTTTTACTGAAGTTTTTAAAACTTCTTTACTCAAGATTGTTGAGAATTGTGATTCAAGTTTTACTTCCATAGTGACAAAACTATCCGCTGTCCCAAAAGATATCTATAATAGTTATGTTCAAATTGATCTATTAAATTCATTTGAAATTGCATTCTCTGAGTCTCCTCAAAAACTATTATCATTAGCTAATTCATTAGATTTAGGATTGTTTTTTTTTATTGAAAATTATGAAAAAGAGAGCAAAATTGATTTTAATCTTGCTAAACAAATTATAAACAGGGCATCATTCTATTCTGAAATGTTGAAATCTGAAATTAACCTCAATAGTATGGTTGAAAAAAACATCATAAATCTTTCTCTTATATCTGAATTTTCTTCTGATGTTTTATTCTTAGAAACATCATTTTCTGGCATCATGCAAGAAAAAACTATTGAGTTTCAAGCAACAATAAAATCGATGTTGTTGAAGTCTTTTAAAAATATTTCATATGAGGAATTATTCAAAGCTGCTGTCGAAAATAAGACCGATAACAACTCATTATCATATCTTTTAACATTATTATCCAATGAAAATAAAACAATTAGTTATTATTCCTATAGAATATTGAAATACATTTTCTCTGAAAAAGTGGAATCATTATCACATACAACATTTGAAGAACTTAACTTTAAACCATTATCTAAATATCCCATATTATTATTCATTATTCTCAGTTCTTCCAAAAAGCATCTCACTTCTAACAACTTGGATTTTGTGAGAACTAATTGTGTTGCAAATTTAATTAGTATTAAAAGGGCATCGGAGATTTCTTCTATTGGATTAAAAGAATTACTTTTACTAAATGCATTTATTGATATTGATTTAGATTATCATATACCTGAAGACTTAGTTTTGATCGCACCTCAAAGATGCTTAATTTTACTTAATACTATTAGCTCTTGGTTAGAAAGTGAAATTGCATATGATGAAAGTTTTAAACCAGTTAGAATTACTATGATGCAATTTATTGAACGTTATATTGGTGGTATCTATTATGTTTGCGACAGTAAATATCCTTCGGATTTTATTGGCAAAGTTTTTGGTCTAGGCACAAAACTTTTATCTGAAACTATTAATCTTGTTGATAGCGAAGACGATATAGCCATTGATTTATTACATTCATCATTAAGACAATATATTTTATTGTACAAATATAAAGCAGATATTGAATCATGGGATGATGATTGTGCAGATACTGAAGAAGAAATTATCAATTTGTTCTTCAAAATATCAAAATTAAATAATATCAATCAACCAGTCAACATTTTGTGTGAACAATTCTCTCGTATTTTAATTGAAATTGTCAAGCCAACTAAGTTGAGCTCTTACTACGAGAAAATGTACGATTTAATGGATATTCAAAATATTCAAATTCAACGTGTATGTTGTGTTTTGTTGCATAAATTGATTCCAGAAGTTCAAGATAATCTAGTAGTGGAATTTGCCCTCTCTAAAAAAAAGGCAAATGAAGAAGGTACTTCGGGTATTCATTTACCTAAAACTTTGATTAACATCACAAACACTCCTCTTCTTGACTACATTGAATTTGAAGCACCTTGGAAAGTCTATCAATACTTATGGAGCTGGTACTTAATAATGGACCATTTCAAGAATATCACCCAACAAATGAGACAAGATTATATAAATGATCTAAGCGAAGAAAAAATATGCATGTTCTTGAACTTCATATTTACTGAATTGAACATTAATAAATTCAAACTTCATGATGATGAAAAAACTTATGTTAAAGACTACAGTTTTAATGATAATTCTATCTTGTCATATGATGAAGAAACTAAGAAACTTTTAGTCAATTTATTGTATGAAATTATGAATAATATTGGTGGTACATTTACTCAAAATTGGTTTCACTCTATTAAAGACAAACAATTTCAACAAAGCATTGAAAAATTTATTGTTTCCTTTATTAGTCCAGAATTAATTAATGATATTTTATCCACTTTGGCTGATAAGAATTCAATTGAAGACTCAGAATTTAAAATTAATATTAATAGAAAGACCAATGAAATCAAATGCCTATATAACATTGATGAACAAAAGATGGAAATATCTATTACATTACCTGCAAACTATCCTTTATCTCAAATATCTGTTAATGGTATTAGTAGAGTTGGTGTTGACGAAAAGAAATGGAAATCATGGATTATGTCAGCTCAATACGTTATCAACTTCCAAAATGGTACTATTTTAGACTCAATTAAACATTTCAAGGATAATGTTACTGCTAATTTTGAAAATTATGATGATTGTGCTATTTGTTACTCCATTCTTAATGCAGTTGATCATTCTACTCCTAATAAAGTTTGTCCAACTTGTAAGCATAATTTCCATTCTGCATGTTTATATAGATGGTTTAAAAGTTCTGGTGCTTCCACTTGTCCATTATGTAGATCTAAATTCCAATTCAAGAAACATTCCTAGATTATATATAGTTTATTTTATAGATTTTTTTAATATACACTAAATTATACAGAACTTCTAGTCCATTAATTCTTCGTCTAATAGTTTTTCCATTTCGTCCACAATGAATGATATGAACAAAACTTCGGTACCCGAAGTATCTCTAGCTAAATTACACATTTTATGTTCAACGAATTCTCCCAAAATAGTTCTGAATGATATATCATTGGAAATAATGAATTCAGCAACACATATTTCATAAAATTCACGTAGTGAAACGCATGTCTTAATAGAACCCTTGGTATTTCCTCTATTGTCCAATAATTTTACATCGTCACCAATATATGTATCTATTTTTTCAAGTTGTTGGAGAATCAAAGTCTTGTAAAGATTTTTGGCATTTCCTGTCAAAGAACTCAAAACATATTTAGCACCTCTGGATCCTACTAGCTGATCAGTCTTACCCAAGCTCAAAGGATCTTTGAAACTTACTTCAGTAAAATAACTTTGAAATGTAGAAGTATTATGCCATATAAAGTTGAAATTGGAAAGAACCGAGGCATCCCAAAATATGGGCATATTCAAATTATCTAATGAGCATATTAATGATATTTGACTTATTAATGCCAGCTGACTTAACATATATTGTAAATCATCATTTCTTAAAGAATCGCCGTCAATGTTATGTAGCAAAATGTATAATTTATTGTTTTTATTTTTTGCTTTCATAAATTCAATGTGGGTTAAGTTACATGACTCCCTGGTTTCTCTAAATAATGGTAAAGGCTTACCAAAACTAATTTTCCAAATTTCTCTCATTAGCATTCTCAAATTGAATTCCGTATTATAACCATTGATAACAACACATTTTGCATTTGATTGCAATGGTAGTACAAATTCTTGTAGAAATTTGAAAAGTAAATTTCTCTTTGATCCTATACCGTAAAACGCAAGATTGAATCCTTCTTGAAGTTCAAAAAGCCACTGAGAAAATTGAAAGTAATAGAGTTTGTTTAAACTTTTAATAGGTTCTGTACAAATAAGATCCAAAATCTTATTGTATTTGTTAAACTCTTCATATGATATTTCAGGAGCACTTGTCATCGAGCTTTTGGATGTTCTCACTCTTGTCTGACACTGTTCAAAATATGCTTCAAATCCATCATGATACAAACTTTTTTGTTTAGCCACTGGATCTGTGGTTAATAAATCATCATCTGCATAATCTATCTCTGGTAATTCCATCAATTTGATCTTTTTTGCATTTTTTGGGATAATATCAGTCATTGAATTGAATTTAGAATGTAAATTTCTTGTCCTTTTAGGTCTTGACGGAGATTCATAAGTATTAAACGGATCAGAAGCTGGTATTTTTGATCGTGTGCTTTTTCGAAGTGGTGAGTCAGTTGGTGTTTCTGGCATTTCTTTTTTCACAGAAATGGCATCTTTCTTGGGTGAAATTGTTCCTTCTCTTTGTTCATGTTCTAGTAAAGGTATATTTAAAGAAAGTGACTCAGGTGGTGGTCTAACTTTTGGACTTCGATGTTTTCCCTTTCTAAGATTTTCTAAGCCAGTAAGATCTTCTTCGTCGTCTTCTTCTTCCAGTTCCAGAGTATTAAATCCATCTTCTTGGCTCAACATGATAATTTCTTCTATAATTGATTTCTCATTTAATGAAATATCATCGAATTCCTCAGATACTGCCGTTTTATTCTTTAATGCATTTTTATAGGCGATCTTATTCAACTCTGCCATTGATCTCTTCATGGGAGATCTTAATTTTGCTGTGTGAAATTCCAATGCATCAATAACTCTATTTTTTCTTGGAGATTTATTACCAGCATGACCGGAACCTTTGAATGGTGATAGCATTGTAATGGTAGTGGGAAGCTTGAAAGGATCTTGCAATACTTCAGCTTAAGACAAATTAACAATAGTTATGATTTATATTTCTATATTTGGTGAAGAAAGTTAAAGTGTTACATGAAAAATGGAAATACATAAATAACGCGAGTTTGTTTGTGACAACTTTTTTGTCGTTTCGAAAATGTATTTTTGACCATTTCAGAGGGTTAAAACTGTTAATAATATGTGGCAAACCTCTAATATAAATACATTATGAAAATATTTTGATCTTAGATATTGTACTGGAGGCTTTTTTTATGAAAATAGGGCTTATTTAAAGAGATGTGGTTTTATAATTAATTTTAATCCTTCAAAATATTTTAAATTTTGAAATTGTACACTCAGTTTAGAGATTTTTTTAACTGACTGAACTTTTTCCAACCTAATCAACACTTTTTATGGTATAATTCAATACTAACTATAGAATCATAACATATGACAAATTATTGGATCGATTGGATTTCAATTGAGTGCAGAATTAACCACAAAAACATCTCGTATATTATGTACGATGAGGAAATCTGAGATAGACTCCAGTCGAATTGCGTATTATTGCCCTTACAAAAAAAACTCTGCATAAAAGTTTATTAATAATTGGTTATGATTAGAAAGTTTCGTTAAATTTATAACTCATGAAACTATTATAGCTGACGAAATGACATATATAAATATTAGAAACTATACATGGGAATATATCGATAAAATCGGATTAAAATTGTTGCGAATCGATTAAAATCAACGTGGGTTTAAACAAAAAGACTATTCATACATACACGAAGATGTTTGGAAAGAAAAGATACTCAATTAATGAAAGGTGTAAAATGTGACAAGATAATAAAATATAGTAAGAAAAAAATTAATTAACATGTTTAATCAAAAGTCTTCTTGTTACCTCTGAAAGAGTTAACTGGGGTGGAGTTAGCACCTGAACCAGAGTTGTAACCACCTCTACCACCTCTGTTACCACCGTTTCTATCACGACCACCTCTGTTACCGCCAAAACTTCTAGCACCACCGTTGTTTTGAGGTTTTGGAGTAGAGAAGTCTAATCTGACAGCTCTGTTGTTTAGGTATTCACCGTTTAAGTTATCTAATGCTTTTTGAGCTTCATCAACAGAAGAGAATTGAACGTAACCGAAACCCTTAAGTTGTTCAGTTTCTGGATGGGTTGGTAATCTAACACCAATTACTGGACCATATTCAGCAAAGAATTCAGTAACACTGTCCTTGTCGGAATCGAATGATAAGTTACCAATGAATAAAGTGTCAGATGGTTCAGACTTAGCATCACCAAATTTCTTAGCTCTGTCATTTGATCTGTCGTTAGAGTTTTGTTGACGTGGCTTTGCATTAGATAAATCGACATTAATTGGTCTACCATCAATTTCAACACCTTGCATTTCAGCGAGAGCCTTTTCAGCAACGTCCTTAGATTCAAAATCAACGTAACCGAAACCCTTAGATCTACCAGATTGTCTGTCTGTAATAACTCTAGCACCAATTAAACCTTCGTATTTTTCGAATTCACGCTTTAACCAATCATCATCAATGTTCCAGGAAAGACGACCAACGAAAAGAGTAGCTGGTTCACCAGTAGCTTCTTCAGTCTTAGCCTTCTTAGCTTCTGGTTCTGGGGATTCAGTAGAAGAAGCTTCTTCACTTGATTCTTCAGCTTTTCTCTTCTTTGGATTTTCTTTTTCTTCTTCAGAGGAGGATGAATCAGAATCGTCAGAATCAGAATCAGATTCAGAATCAGCTTTCTTTTCTTCCTTCTTTTCTTCTTCTTCATCTTCATCATCAGAGGAATCAGAATCGGAATCAGAACCAGAGGATTCTTCCTTCTTGGTTTCCTTCTTTTCTTCATCATCAGAGTCAGAATCAGAATCAGAGTCAGAGTCAGATCCAGATTCAGATTCAGAAGATGAGCTGGATTCGGATTCAGAGGATGATTCTTGAACCTTCTTAGTTGCTTTTTCTTGTTCCTTCTTAGAAACGGATTTCTTGGATTTCTTAATATCTGCCTTAGCCATTGTGTGTTATGTACTTGAGGATGTAATAATCTGATAAAAGATAAAAGTTAAAAGTTAAAATATAAAAGATAAAAGAAATAAATAAGTAAAAGAAAGAAGGAAGGCAAAGGAAAGAAAAGGGAATTAGAAGAATATTATATAAAACACAAAGACACTAGAGTTAAAATTTTTTTATTAATTGTAGATAAATTTTTCACTGTTGAAAAAAAAAATATTAAAAATTTTCATCATAAAAAAAAATTATCTCAAAAATAAAAAAAAAAAGAAAAAAAGTGAAAAAACTATTTTGAAGATTACGTAATTTCTTATGAAAATTTTGTTGCATAATTTTTGGATTCAATAGATGAATGGATACATCTTAAGAAATAATTAGATGAGATGATAATAAAGCATTCCCTCATTTCAGTATATATCAATTACATAGAGTAAAGAAACAAAAACAATGAGTGAAATACAATATCCAGAAAAAGTTTTACCAGGTCAGCCTATTTTACCAATATACCAACCTACAGATGGTTCTTCAAGTATAAAGTATATTCCTGGCGATAATGTACGTTTAGAATCCATTGTTTTTAATAATCAAACAATTCCTACTCTTATTTCTACTACATTGGGATACGTACAGATAACTGACCAAGTTTTTGAAACAGAAGAGGATCCATCTGAAGAAGTTAAACAACAAGGTAATATCAAATTAGTATCTGTGATAGCTAGAAAAGAAAAGCAATATAGTGACAATAACACTCTTGATTTCAATTGTAGAAGTTATAAAGCTGTTACTCCACAAGTTGGTGATATTGTTTTGGCTCGTGTGAGTAAGATGACTCATCAAAGAGTAAATGTTGAAATTTTAAGCGTTTTACCAAAATCAGAAGAACATAAGGTTAATGTTAACGATAATTTACAATTATTGAATTTATTACCTACAGAAACTGGCGAATACTTTAAAGCATTGATTAGATCACAAGATATACGTTCAACAGAAAGAGATAGTGTAAAAACTTGGGACTGTTATCAACCTGGAGATATAATACGTGCTACAGTCTTATCGTTAGGTGATGGTGCAAGTTTCTATTTATCTACTGCTAGAAATGATTTAGGTGTCGTTTTTGCACGTAATGAAGAAGGCCAATTGTTATATCCATTGGATTGGGAGACTATGGTAGATCCAAGTACAGGACAAGTTGAAAAGAGAAAGTGTGCCAAGCCATTTTAATAGAATATGTAGTATGTTTTGTATTATTAAAACCCTATTTAATTATAATTTTAAAATACATTCAAAGAATGGTATATATATTTTTAAATTTTAAATAATAGGAATATATTAATTAGTTTGTGAATGACCTATAGATAATAACTAAAGAAAAAGGAGGAAAGATAGAAAGAAATACATTTCATGATTAGGGATTTTAAACTATTCGTTTGAGGAACAGTCTCTACCAAAAATACCGACCTTTAACCAATCGGAAACAACAAAGATTTTGTTACGAATACCCAATAACATTGTCACATAAGCAGTTCTCCAGAAGAAGAAGGTCATGGTACCACCTAAAGCGACAGTAGACCAATCACCCCAGGTTAAATCTGCAACGGCACGTTCTGAACCAATATAAGCAAGGGCACCTTGATGAACATATTCAAAAGGTTTATCAATCTTTAAGGTACGTTCAAGACGTTTGTTAAATTTGGCAATTTCATTTGGATCTGTTGAGTTAGAAATTAAATATTTAAGATCATCAATTTTAGCCTGTTTGTTAAAATGATTTGCTAAGAAAGAACCTTGCTGATGAGCAACTTGTGCAGTTGGTGGGTTTGTTGTAAAAGTACAATCACCAATAGCATAAATATTTTCATCACCATCTAATTTAAAATAATCATCAACCAATAAACCTCTTCTCGCTGTACTTTGTTCAATAATCTTAGATGATAACTTTGTAGTAATATCACGTTGCTTATTACCACCAGCCCAAACTAAAGTACCATAAGGAATAACGACATCTTCGGTCTTACCATCTGGATGACGGTAAGTTGCATAAACGTTATTATCATCAATTTTTTTAACCATTGTATCAACTTTTAAATTCAAACCTTGTTGCTTAAAAACATCTTTAGTATATTCAATTAAACGTGGATGGAACATGGAAAGGACATTATGTTGTGCTTCAATTAAAGTAACACTCATTTCATTTTCAATACCCGGAATAAATTTAGATAAATCTTGATATATATAATCTTTAATTTCAGCTGCTAATTCAACACCAGTTGGACCACCACCACAAACAACAAAACTTAATAATCTCTTTCTATCATCAGAATCTTTTGGTAGTAATCTTGAAGCTTCAATTTGATTAAATATTTTTTGTCTAACAGCAGTTGCATCATTAGCTTCTTTTAAGAAAGAAGCATGTTCATAAACACCAGGGATATTAAAAGTATTAACGGTTGCACCAACTGCATAAACTAAATAATCATAATCTAGTGTAGTTTCAATAGGAACTCTGTCTGCAGTAAATGCATCACCAATTAAAAATCTTTGATTTTTGTGTTGAATTGAAACAGTTTTTTTAACAGGGTCAATATCAGTTGCGGCAGCTTCAAGATATTTCACTTCACCAGTATTTTGACAAGCAATAGTTCTTACTGAATCACAAATAGATTTAATATTAATTGTACCACTTGGAACAGATGGTAATAAAGGAGTGAAAAGGAAATAGTTTCTTGGTGAAACAATTGTAACATTATATTGAGTAGTATCTAAATCTTTTAAGAATGAAATTGCACCCCAACCAGATCCTAATATGACAATATTTTTTTTCTTATTACCAGATTCTTTGAATTCACTTTGTGGAATTTGTTTACCAGGATTAGATTCTTTATAAACTAACCAAGTTAAATAACACCAACCCGCAATACCGGAGAAGACAACAGCACGAAAAGACCAAGCAAAGAAACCCGACTTCAAAGGTTTAGCAGATTTGGCTACAGTAGAATTAGTATTAATAGAAGATAATGATCTTTTAATACTAACACTTCTGATGAAACTGTTCAATCCGATGATAGAGGAACGGTTTAAAGCAGTTCTAGCTCCAAGCGCAAACATGATTTGAGTATTGTGAAGGGATGGAGAATAGGATATGTTAACAAATGTAATCAAAAATCAAGAAAAAAAGGTTCAGTAATTATGTAAGTACATAGTAAATATATACAGGAAATGGAAATAAAAGTTCGAACCTATGAAATAGAAATAGAAATGACAAAGAAAAATAAAATAGATGTAGGATGTAGGATGTAGTTTATTATGGAATGACTGTCGCCTGTCAGAACTGGTTAATAGTCTGCTGTCTACTGTCTACTGTATTGATCATTGATCGGTCTCTCAGAGCCCCGCCAGATAACATGGCATCCGCTTGTGGCGGCTGACTGCGCTCCTTGCTGGAATGTGGAATGGGAAATTGCAAGAGAGGAGCATGGAAAGTGGAAAATTTATAGGAGAGAGCAGAGAGCAGAGTTAAAAAAAATTAAAACTAGCTAAAATTTAAAATTCAGAGAACAATAAACAATTAATAGCGTAGAGGAAGGAAAAAGTTTCGCCAGAGGTTTTTCCGGACTGGCGGAGTAGGCGGGGGTGACAGATCAGACACACACAGACTGAGATATGGGTGCACGTGATATCCTAACATGATTTATGGTTTTTGGGACTTACACTGTATATCTATCTGCTATATATCTTCAGCTACATATATACATTCATATTTATTACTCCATAGCAACAGATAAGACACATTTGTTATATACTTGCTATTAATTACATATATTCTTGTCGTTCCTTCAAGAGATTCATTCATCTTCCATTTCACTGACTCTTTTGATTTCGTGTTCATCACCATCCAGAGAGCTTCCAACCTGTTCTCTAACCTGCTCTAACAAACTTTGATTGATCAGAAAATGAGAATCACCATCTCTAACATCGCCAACATTCTCTCTTTCTTCTTGGTGTCTTTGCCCATCTCTAATTGCGTGCCCATGAATATCGTCGTCGTCATTATTATTATTATTATTATCATCATCGCTATTATTGTTATTAACATTATCATCCCTACTTTCATCATGCTCTTCATTATCATTATTAAAATCATCACGATGTCCACGCTGTTGTTCTTCTAACTCAGATAATCTTCTACTCTGAGCCTGTTGAACTTGTTTTAACAACTTTGCGATCTCTGCAACATCATCCACATCGATATCAACATCATCAACACTAACACTTACACCAACGTCGACACCAACATTAACTCCATCAACATCATCAACATCATCTTCAACATCATCATCATCATCATCGTCTTCTTCATTTTCATCTTCCTCTTCTACTCCGATAATATTTATGCCATCAAAATGTTCACCAAATTCACTATTCACAACTGCAGCTTCTTCATTGACTCTGGATGCTGCAACAGCCGCAACGGCAGCAGCAGCAGCTTCAACAACTTCCCTATCAATGATCTCAATCTTTTTGTTTTCATTATCACCATCACCCTTCAAACTCTCATCACCAATTCCACCATCAATATGCCCGTCTCTATTTATATCCTCTGCTTCAGTACTGTTATCACCTCTAATATCAGTCTGAGAATGTGAATGGGAATGATGGTGAGGGTGATGGTGGTGATGATGTTGATGATGAATATTATGACTATGAATATAATTATGATTGTGACGTGAAATATTTGACATATTTGGTTCTGATCTATATTCAGAACGTCCATTGAATCTATTCAAATCTTCTGACTTTAATGGATTATGATGTTTGTGATTATAACTAATTTGAACAATCCCATAAACAAGATCATAGCTCAATGTAATTTTTGAGCAACATTCTTCAGTCTTCAGCCTATTTGAAACTTGTCTTTTATTTTCACTTCTACTTTTCCTTCGGCGAAATTTATCTTGTGAACAAATAAACATCCATGTTATTTTCTTAGCTCGATTATGATCAACCAATGAAGGATTATGATGATCTCTAACTGCAAATTTAAATCCAGTTACATCTTGCAATGGATGTATATATTTAACAACAATCTTTTCTCCAATTGCTTGCATTATAGGAGTAGTTAAGTCATCTGGCTGAAATCTTGGAAATTCAGAAATATCAGTATAAGCACGATAATTATGTTGTTGTAAATCAATAACATTGTTTAATTCAACCTTTGATATAAATGTCTTCCAATCATCTGATAAATTAGGTAATTTAACTAATACTCTCGGTTTCCTGTCCCTTACCTTGCGCCTTTCACGACATTGCATACATGTCTGATATTTTTCTAAGTCCTCGGAAGATTCTTGCAATCTTTTCATTCTACATCTAGAACATTTTTTAACACCATTAGACGAATCTGAATCATTGCCATTCAATGATTTTATGGACTTACTGGTGATTTGATTATCCATTATATTTCTCTTCAATACAATACTATTGTCTTTATTATTTTCAATACTTATTTGATTATTTGTGGTGTTTTGAATCTTAATTTTTTTTAAAGCTCGTACCTTGTCATCTACCGGCATTGATCCATTAATATTAATGTTGTTAAGTAAATACTGTCTCTTATTTTTTCTTTTTTTATTTTCTTCATAGTCATCTTTACCTTCACTTTGTATATGATGATATTGATTTTCATCATTGTCTTCTTCTTCATCGTCATTATCATCATCGCCATCATCATTTACATTATATAAATCATCATTCTCATTTTCATTATCAAAGGGTATCGGTATATTGCTGTGTGTAGGATTATTACCGTTAATTTCTTTGTGACCACGATCAACAATCGATTTGATATATTTTTTAAATGGTTCACTTTCACTTTCACTAAATGCAACGCCAAGTGCATGCTCAATAGTATTATGATCAGATTTTGAAGATCTAATATTAGATCTTTTCATCCTTATTGTATTATTAATATCACTAGTATAATTCACATCTTCCGCATCATATTCATTAACTTCTTCATCACCTTCGTTATCATCAACATCTTCAATTTCATCACCGTAATCAGCTTCATCACCAGATATATTTAATTCCACATCAACATCAGTACTTAAATTTCGTAGTTCATATCGAAGTTGACTATTTAATTGATTCAAATGAAGATCATTCAGATTGTCGATTCCATGTATATTTTCAATATTAAATGTATGTGAGTCTTCAGATATAGATTTCTGCATCATTTTTTAAAAAACACCTTAATTTTGAGTATGTGTGTGTAAATTTATTCTATGTGTTTATCTCAATATACTTTCAATATAAGCTGTTTGTCAGTTTGTATTGTTTATTGCTTAAAATGTATGTATGTATGTATGTATTTGTAAATGTTTTTAATTAGCATATAAAGAATTGTGAAATGTGAGATACTTATTTTTATTTTTAAGATCAAAGAGCAAAATTTGAAATAAAAGGAAAACCCGTGCACATCAGCGCATAAGATTGTAAAGACCTACATTTCATAACACGATTTATGAACATATATAAAGCTACACAGGGATGATTGAGGGATATTTCTTTAGGAAAGAAAAGGTGTTTTCTGAAATATAAAAATATTTAGAGATTTTTGTATATCATAATACAACATGGCAGGAAGATTAAAGAGAGAGACATTGAAAAAATCAGGTTTAGGATCTAATGTCGAAAATTACGACAAGTACGACGTTGAAGAGAATCTTGATGACGAACTTGAAAATGAAGACATGCAAGCAAACAATTCAATTCTTGATATTCTTGGAACAGACGATGAAGAAGACGAAAGAGATGAGGATGATCTTGATGATGGAGAATTAGATGTTGATGAAGGATACGAAGAAGCTTTCAACGATGATGGAGGTTATGAAGAAGACTTTGAAGAGTTTGGAGGTAGACAGCTTCTTGAGACAGGCAAGAATGGCAAAACCATGAAATCTCCAAAATCTTCAGCAAACCCGAAGAAAACTTTGACTATAAAATCAAGAGCTAAACCTAAGGCACAATTAGTGACTGTTACATATCAATCATCATCAAATTTATTGATGACTTTGAAATTAAACAAAAAGAAATTTTCTAAAGTTGTCAATGCTAAAAAGCCAAAGAAAGAAGGAAAAAGCAGGTCTCCTGTATCTATTATAAAGGACAACACCAGGAAGAGAAATACAAAAGTTAGTTATATAGAACCCAATGAAGATGATGATTTTGGTAGTGATATCGATGATTTCGATAGTATAGTACCGGGTCTCAATGATGATGAGGAAGAAGGCGAAGATAAAGAAGGTGTCGATGTCGATGACGATGATGAAGAAGATGATGATATTGGAATTGAAGAGGATGAGAGTGATATTGATCTTTCAAAACTCAGTGAACGACAGAGATCTAAGGTATTGGGAATATCTGAAGAACCCGAAGAGCTAACTCCTGAATTTTATAATGGTAAGAAATTACCAAAGAGTGTGCTGGCATTAATGGAAGGAGGAAATAAGAAGAAACCATTAACGGAGGAAGAAATGCAATTGAGAAAAGCAGAAGCTGCCAGAAAACGTAAGACATTCAATCAACGTAAACTGGAAGCTGAAAAGAAAGAAACTTTAAAAAAGTTATTACATAGGAAAATTGAAAAGGTAGATGCTAAAAAGTTAGAGCTGGAGAATGAAAGAAGGTTGCAGAATAAGCAAATTCGTCGTGAACTTATAACCCATAAGGCATTGTTTAGTTGGGTGTCGAAGACCGAAGTTATTGATGGCGAAAAGACAAGCGTTTCTTTATACTCAATGCAATAACTAAAGGAGAATAATGAAACCAATTATATATAAGTGTATACGTATAGACTATGTAACTATGTAAATTTTAAGGTGTAAAACAATGACAATTATTTCTCTTTGTTTCTGTTTGGATTTTGAGCACGATCAATTGTTTCCTTGAAAGCACTTAAAAAGACAATACCTTCAATAAGAGTAGATAAGAGACAAGCAAATTTTTTCAAGGTACCCATTCTAAACTTTCTTAATAATGGGTATAAGATAACAATAGCTTCTAAAGAGTGAATGATTAAAATTCCTCTGAATATAGTGACATGATAATCTAAAATATATTTTGCAACATTTGGAGATACTTCAAATACTTCATTAACAAGATATGCCAATACATGAGGTTTCAATGCAAAATAGTATAAAGCAAAAAATAACGTAACACAAACATAATCTTTAACACTATTAAAAAAAGGTATATCATTAATTAAATATTCACTGAAACCACGTTTTCTAGCTGCAACTTGAGACATTTCTACTAATTTTGAACGTGAATCAGAAAAATTTTCCAATGTTGGTTCAATTGGAATTCTAACATGACATTTTGTACCTTGCATATCAATATAAGAAAGTGTCATAGCACCTAATTCAAGATCTTCCATTGCTGGACGACGTTCAGCAATACTTGGATCAACATGACCGTAAATGACAAGGAAATCTTCGATATTATGGACATGATCTTTGTTCATATGATTAATAATTCTTGGTACTAAATTAGCACCATTTTTAGCTGCTGATTTGGTCATTATTTATTTTGTAAAATCTAACTATTAAATACAGTTATGGTTTTAAGAAGAGAAACAAACAAAATATTAATTTTATAATATTTCAATCAACTATTATCGATATTAGATGGGGACGGGAGATGTGGGATGAGACATCGAGTGATGTCTTACTTTACCGAAATATCAAGGGTCAAGGGCGAGTATCCATTAACCTAAATCTCGCTTACCTTGGCGCAGTCTTACACGTGACAAAAGTCTTGAAAAAAGGTAAATTATGTGGCTAATGAAATTTAGCTTATACTCAATCAGATCAAGTCGAGGTTGTTGCTTCAAAATAAGAAAGAAGACACGGGGTTGTTATAGTTGATTCACAAATCATTGACACGTTAGTTTTTATATTTGGATAGTAATCACTGGCAAGATAAAAAAGGTAACCCGATTACAAACAAAAACAGTAACAAATAATGAAGCAGGTTCTTATTACAACTGGGGCTACAGTTACATTTCAAGAGTTGATGAAATCCATTTTAAAAAAAGTATTTTTAAATAGGTTAGTTGAATACAAATATGATCATATGATTGTACAATATGGTAAATCTGAAGAATCAATTGAGTTTATAAGAAAGTTAATATCTGAATTGGGTAATTTTAATGTAAAAGAATATAATAATAAAGATACAGGTCATAATTTTGAATTTTTATATGATTTAAAAGGGATATTAAAAGTAAGATGTATACAATTTGATAGTTTATTGATTGAAAATTTTACAAGTTTGAGTGATCTTGTGATATCACATGCAGGAACAGGATCAATTATTGATACATTACGAATAACTCAAAGAGATATTCGGTTAATTGTGATGATAAATGAAAAACTAAAAGATAATCATCAAAGTGAGATTGCAGATGCGTTTAAATCATTAGGAGTTCTAGAGAGTGTTGGTAGTAATGGTGATGAATTATTAATTGCTGTAGATAAGATTGAAAATGATGTTGTAGGGGAGAAGTGTTCAAGGAGAAGACTACCACCTAGCAATGGTAGTATTGTTGAACGTATTGTTAATGAAGAAATGATGTAGATTTTAAGCACTGGGTATCTATAGTTCACGTTTAAAGCAATTTTAAATATTATTTCGTTAAATTAAATTTAATCTAAATATATAAATATACTTTACTGAAAAAAAGGATGTATAGTGGATAGTGGACAAGTAACACTAACTCAATATGGTTAAGATGATAATGGTGTTATAGTAACCAGTTAGTTGCTTAGAAATAGATTGAGTGTATTAATTGCTATTCCGTTATAAGCCATAATAAGCCATGAATTAAAATTCAAAATTTAGAAGTTAAAAAAGAGAGCGTTGTTGGCTGTTGTTTGTGGAGAGGAGCCGGAGAAACGGCCAACCTTCCCAATGCGGAAATGTGTTAACCCAAAGCGGTAGGATAATTGTATAAATAAATAGTGGGTGACATTAGTGACAAAAATAAAAATGAGAAAAGTAGAGTGCAGCGTGCTTCAGGCTACATGGATAAGCCATGTATAAGATAAAGCCTTTCTGTTTTACCAACAAAAATTATGGTTTTTAAGATTGGATATAAGTAATTTTTTTATAATTAGCAAACATTAATAACAAAGAGATCAACTAGACTCTATTAGGAAATGGATGAAAAACTGAAAAAAAGTGGGGCTGTAGATCATCATAGTAACTAGTAACTCTAGTATAACAAATTTAACAACTGACTTTAGAGCGCAAGGAATCCTTTGTGAGCTTTGTGATACATCATATATTGTGAGGTGTAGTATTACGTATCACTTTATATGACGTTGAGAAAAGGGATAATTGATAATTACATTAGGGCCATGTTAAATTTAGGATTTATGTGAGGAAAAGTAAAAATTTATTGTAGGACGGGGCTGATACAGGCAAATCGATTGAATTTTAAACTATTCACTAAGCACTAAGCACCGACCCCCGACCATCCGTCACCCGACACTCAACACTCAACACTTTACATCGGTTACAATTACATTACCCAGAAGGGAAGTTTTAGGGAAGTGGGATGGGAGATGGGACCGATGGGAAGTGGGAGATGGGAGGCTGTAATTGGACGGGCTACGGGCTGAGGCATTGCTTTCTACTCTCTACAGTCTATTGATTTACTGCTTACTATCCATCTACTTAGTCTATCCATCCAATCATCCACTATGTGCCACTTCCGTGGTTAATAAAAGCCTTACTATTAGTGTGGGTGTGTCAGTTGTCAGTTGTCATTAAGTCAGAACTCAGAACAGACAACAGATCAATGCAAAGATCGGGGGGATCAGGGGTGACGCGTCACAAAGAACGGAAACAACGCAATTAATGCGAAAATGCGAAAATGTCAAAATGTCAAAATGTCAAACGCAGAGCTAAAAACGGGAAACAAACGGGAAGAGAAAAAAGAAAGAAGCAAAATGGTGCCAAAAATAGACTCTCACACTCTCGCCATTACTATTCCGCAAAGGGTAAATTGCAAAGGGGTGAAATGTGTGATGGACACTAACACTGCTAAGTATAGAAACATAATTACACACAGCCACCATCACAATCACAATCACAATCACCATCACCACCACTTTCTTCTTCGACATTCATTCACCTCCTCGACTTCCGGTTCCTCTCTTTTGCTTGCCTTCCATTTCCTTTAAATACACTGCTTTCCCCCAATTCTTTAGTTTTCTTTTCAACTTTCTTTTATACTTCTTACTATTTTTTTTTCTCTCTCTTCTTTCTCCAGCTCAAGTATCAAATTATACAAGCACACTTACATATAAACACAAACACACAACTACATTATTAAAAATGCAATACAGAAACTTAGGTGTTATGGCTTTGGTCGGTAATGCAATTGCTGCAACCGTTCCTTCTTCTGCATGGACTACTCTTACTCCATCTGCTACTTTAGCTGGTGCCACTTCTGAATATACTGGTTCTTTCGGTATTGCTGTCAACCCAATCTCTACTGCTGCAGCTGCTTCATCTGTTGCTGGTAAGAATGTTAGAAAGGCTGATGCTACTCAAATTGGTGATGGTCAAATTCAAGCTACTACCGGTACTGATTCTACTACTTACATTACAAAGACAACTGCTCAAGCTGTTACTCAAATCGGTGATGGTCAAATTCAAGCTACTACCTCAACTAAAGCTACCGCTCAAGCTGTAACTCAAATTGGTGATGGTCAAGTTCAAGCTACTACTGCTACCAAGGCTACTGTTCAAGCTGTAACTCAAATTGGTGATGGTCAAGTTCAAGCTACTACTGCTGCTACCAAGGCTACTGCTCAAGCTGTTACTCAAATTGGTGATGGTCAAATCCAAGCTACTACTGCTACCAAGGCTACTGCTCAAGCTGTTACCCAAATCGGTGATGGTCAAATCCAAGCTACTACTTCTACTAAGGCTACTGCTCAAGCTGTTACCCAAATTGGTGATGGTCAAGTTCAAGCCACTACTTCCACTAAAGCTGGTGCTCAAGCTGTAACTCAAATTGGTGATGGTCAAATCCAAGCTACTACTTCAACTAAGGCTACTGCTGAAGCTGCTACTCAAATTGGTGATGGTCAAGTTCAAGCTACTACTTCAACTAAGGCTACTACTGGTGCTGCTACTCAAATTGGTGATGGTCAAGTTCAAGCAACTTCCGCTACTATTTCTTCAACTTCTGAAGATTCAGCTTCTACCTCCTCTGCTGACAGTGGTATTAAATTTGAAGCTTGTTCAACCAACTCTACTTTAGCTATGGAATTACACGATGGTGTCTTAACTGATGCTAAAGGTAGAATCGGTTCTATTGTTGCTAACTCTCAATTCCAATTCGATGGTCCACCACCACAAGCTGGTGCTATTTACGCCGGTGGTTGGTCTATCTCTGAAGATGGTTTATTAGCTATTGGTGCTAACACTACTTTCTACCAATGTTTATCCGGTAACTTCTACAACTTATACAACCAAGAAATTGGTTCTGAATGTTACCCAGTTGAATTAGAAATTGTTGAATTAATCAATTGTTAAATCTAATATCAACTTTAACAAACAACAATAACTTTTGCATTGAACTCAGACTTAATTTCTCATAATGTTTTATTCTGTCAACCTTAATCTCTATTTCTTCAACCACGACAAAAAATTCAATAATAATTCCTATACCATGTTCCTTTTTTTATCACTTTTCTCATTTATTCATCATAATTTTTTTATGTGATTCATTCGTTTATCTTTTTGTGTAACTATTTTACATACTAATTAATTTTAAAATATATATTTATTTGTGATCTTAAACTTATAACTCTGTAAATTTAACATTTCCTTAGCATTCTGTAAAATAATGGTGAGCCCATAACCAATAACCACATTGAAAAATAAAAATAATAAAAATAAGTTATGTGTTATGTTTAAATTCTTAATTTAGAAGCAAAATAAGAAAACATAAAAAACTCTGCGTCGATCGACGCCGTGCAAATTTTGAATTTTAATTGTGAATTGTCAATCGCTGAAAATGGCCGCGCAAATTCTAATTTCTAATTTCTCAATTTAAATGGGGGTTGATAGTTGATAGTAAGGATTAAGGATTAGAGACCATAGACAATAAGAGAGTTGGGAATTCGCCCTTTTGCCTTTGCCTTTCGAGCCCTCGCTCAATATTAGACTAAGTAAGTAAGTAAGTAATACGTGTGAATAATGGTGGTGCACGACATTCATGGTCTCCTCATTCTGATGATGTTGGTGAATTGGTTATTGATTATGTTGCTTGCTTTTTAAGCTGGTACATTTGTTTTGTTGTAACTTTATTTGTACAACACAAGTAGATTTGTTGATTTACACACACACACACAATTGTTAACAACTATACTCTTCCAATCATGTCCGAGGCACCTCCAATTGACTTGGTTGACGTTTGTCAATTGGCATCATTAGGAATCAATCCACAATCCTTTAATTTTTTAAGTACAACTTTAGAATCTGATCATTATGTATGTTGTCGTGAATCTGGTGATGCCGGAAATTCTGCAGTTATTGTAGACTTGAAAAATAATAATACTGTTACTAGAAAGTCAATGTCTGCTGATTCTGTTATTATGCATCCAAATCAAATGGTTATTTCACTTAGAGCAAACGATACAACAATTCAAATCTTTAATTTAGAAACAAAACAAAGACTTAAGTCTAATATCATGTCTGAACGGATTGTTTTTTGGAAATGGCTTAATCCTGAAACTTTAGGTTTAGTTACCACTAGTTCTGTTTACTCTTGGAACGTTTTCGACGGTACCGATTCTGGTCCTGTTTTATTAACATCAAGACATGTTAATTTAAAAGACTGTCAAATTACTCAATTATCTGCTAATAAAAACTTAAACTGGTTTGCTATTGGTGGTATTGCTCAAGAAAATAATAGAATTGTTGGTCATATTCAATTGTTTTCTAAAGACAGAAATATTTCTCAACCAATTGAAGGTCATGTTTGTAATTTTACTCAATTGAAACTTCAAGGTTCAGCAGTTGAAACTGAATTATTTGCGTTTTCTTCAAGAACTGAAACCGGTGGTGTTTTACATATTAATGAAATTGATCATAAGGATGGTGCTCCAACTTTTGTTAAAAAAACTGTTGATGTCTTCTTCCCTGCTGAAGTTGGTAATGATTTCCCAGTTGCACTTCAATTGTCTTCTAAATATGGCATTGTTTACATTTTAACTAAACTTGGTTTTATTCATTTATATGATGTTGAAACTGGTAAGAAAATTTTTTTAAATAGAATTTCCTCTGATCCTGTTTTCACTGGTTCTGGTTTCGATAACGATGGTGGTATAATTACAATCAATAGATCGGGTGCTGTTTTAGCCGTTGATATTGCAACTGATAGAATTATTCCTTACATTTTGAAAAACTTGGGTGATGTAGAATTAGCTTTAGGTTTAGCTACTAGAAGTGGTTTACCAGGTGCAGAAAACTTGTTTACTCAACAATTTAACCAATCTATCGCTACCGGTGATTACCAATCTGCTGTTAAAATTGCGGCTTCTTCTGCTCAATTAAGAACTGCAGATACTATCTCTAAATTAAAAAGTTTACCATCACAACCTGGCCAAGCTGCTCCTTTCTTACAATATTTGGTTTATTTATTAGACAGAGGTTCCTTGAACAAATTTGAAACTTTAGAATTAGTAAGACCTTTAGTTCAACAAAATAGAATTGAAACTTTAGAAAAATATTTAAAGGAAGATAAATTAGATACTTCTGAAGAATTAGGTGACTTAATTAAACCAATAAATCCAACTTTAGCTTTAGCTGTTTATTACAAAGCTAATTCTCCAAGTAAAGTCATTTTATGTCTGGCTGAATTAGGTCAATTTGATAAGATTATTCCATTTTGTGAAAAAGTTGGTTACACACCAAATTATACTGTTTTAGTTCAAAATGTTCTTAGAGTTAACCCTGATAAAGCTGCTGAATTTGCTGTTTCTTTATTACAATCACAACCTGATATCAACATCCAACAAATTGCAGATATTTTTTTCTCTCAAAACTATATTCAACAAGCAACAGCTTTCTTATTAGATGCTTTAAAGAGTGATAAACCAGCTGATGGTCAATTACAAACAAAATTATTGGAAGTCAACTTATTACATGCACCTCAAGTTGCTGATGCTATTATTGGTAATAATATGTTTTCTCATTATGATAAACCAACTATTGCTAAATTATGTGAAAAGGCAGGTCTTTACCAAAGAGCTTTAGAATTATATGATGATATTAAGGACATTAAAAGAGTCATTGTTCATGCTAATGCTTTACCAACAGATTGGTTAGTTTCATATTTTGGTAATTTGAAAGTTGACCAGTGTGTTACTTGTTTAAGAGAAATGCTCTCTAATAACATAGCTCAAAATCTTCAAGTTTGTATCCAAGTTGCAACTAAATATTCTGAATTGATTGGGCCAATAACTTTAGTTAAAGTTTTTGAAGATTACAATTCTGTTGAAGGTTTATACTACTATTTATCATCCATTGTTAATGTTACTCAAGATCCCGAAGTTGTTCTTAAATACATTCAATGTGCTTCTAAATTAGGTCAAGTTAAAGAAATTGAAAGAATTGTTAGAGACAATAATGTTTATGATGGTGAAAAGGTTAAAAATTTTTTGAAGGAAACCCAATTAGAAGATCAATTACCACTTATTGTCGTTTGTGATAGATTTAACTTTGTTCACGATTTGATTCTTTATCTTTACAAAAACAAGTACTTCAAATTTATTGAAGTTTACGTTCAACAAGTTAATCCATCTAAAACTCCACAGGTTATTGCTGCTCTTTTAGATGTAGATTGTGATGAGTCAATTATTAAATCTCTTTTACAATCTGTTTTAGGTCAAGTTCCAATTGCTGAATTATGTGATGAAGTTGAAAAGAGAAACAGATTAAAAATTTTATTACCATTCTTAGAAGCTACATTGGCATCTGGATCTCAAGATAAAGCTGTTTTTGATACTTTAGCCAAGATTTATATTGATTCTAATAATAATCCTGAAAAGTTCTTAAAGGAAAATGAACAATATGATACTTTAGTTGTTGGTAAATATTGTGAAAAGAGAGATCCATTCTTAGCTTACATTGCTTATGATAAAGGTCAAAATGACGATGAATTAATAAACATTACTAATGAAAACTCTATGTTCAAATATCAAGCTAGATATTTATTAAAGAGATCAGATTTATCATTATGGGCTAAAGTTTTAACTCCAGATAATATTTATAAGAAACAATTAGTTGATCAAATTGTCGGTACTGCTATTCCAGAATTAGAAGATCCTCAACCAATTTCTATTGCCGTCAAGGCATTTATGGATAACCAACTTCAAAGTGAATTGATTGATTTGTTAGAAAAAATTGTTTTAGAACCATCTCCATTCAATGATAATCCATCATTACAAGCTTTATTGATTTTAACTGCTGTTAAGGTTGATCCTTCTCGTATCATGAACTATATTGAAAAAATTGATGCTTATAACCCTGATGAAGTTGCTCCTATTTGTATTCAAAACCAATTATATGAAGAAGCATTTGAAATTTATAGTAAATTTGAAAACTACACCGCTGCTATGAAAGTATTGGTTGAAGATATTATGTCACTAGACAGGGGTGAAGAATATGCTGAAAAGTTGGATAAATCTGAAATCTGGTCTCAGTTAGGTGAAGCTCAATTAAATGGTTTAAGAATTCCAGAAGCTATAAACTCTTACTTAAAGGCTGATGATCCTGCAAACTTTGCTAATGTTGTTGAAGTTGCTGAACATGCTGGTAAAGAAGAAGAATTAATTCCATTCTTATTAATGGCTAGAAAGACTTTGAGAGAACCAGTTATTGATGGTGCTATCATTAATGCTTATGCAACTTTAGGTAAGTTGAGTGATATTGAAAGATTTTTGAAATTATCAAATGTTGCTGACTTGGATGTTATTGGTGACAAGTTATATGAAAATGGTAATTACGAAGCTGCTAAATTGATTTATGAAAGTATTTCTAATTATTCTAAGTTAGCATCTACATTAGTTTACTTGAAGGATTATACATCTGCTGTTGATTGTGCAAGAAAGGCATCCAATGTTTCTGTTTGGAAACAAGTTAATCAAGCATGTATTGAAAACAAAGAATTTAAATTAGCTCAAATGTGTGGTTTACATTTAATTGTTCATGCTGAAGAATTAGAACCATTGGTTACTCAATATGAATATAACGGTTATTTCAAGGAATTAATTTCATTATTTGAAAATGGTTTATCTTTGGAAAGAGCTCATATGGGTATGTTTACTGAACTTGCTATTTTATACACCAAATATGAACCATCTAAGACAATGGAACATTTGAAATTATTCTGGTCTAGAATTAATATTCCAAAAGTTATTAGAGCTTGTGAAGATGCACACTTATGGCCTGAATTAATCTTTTTATATTGCCATTATGATGAATGGGATAATGCTGCTTTAGCAATGATTGAAAGATCTGAAAGTGCTTTTGAACATTCTTCTTTCAAAGAAATTATTGTCAAGGTTTCAAACTTGGAAATTTATTATAGAGCTATTAATTTCTATACCAATTTACATCCAACTTTATTAATTGATTTATTAGCTGTTTTAACTCCAAGATTAGATTTACCTAGAGTTGTTAAAATTTTCCAAAAATCAGATAACTTACCATTGATTAAACCATTCTTGATTTCTGTTCTTGAAAAAAACAATTCAATTGTCAACTCTGCTTACCATGATTTATTAATTGAAGAAGAAGATTACAAATCATTACGTTTAGCAATTGATTCATATGATAAATTTGATAGTATTGGTCTTGCTGAGAGATTAGAAAAGCATGAATTGATTTTCTTTAGACAACTTGCTGCTGTTATTTACAGAAATAGTAAAAAATACAACAAGGCTATTTCATTACTTAAGGCTGATGGTCTTTGGGCTGATGCAATTGAAACTGCTTCTATTTCCAAATCTACTAAAGTTGTTGCTGATTTGCTTTCATATTTTGTTGAAACTGGAAATCGTGAATGTATGGTTGCTACTTTATACTCATGTTATTCATATCTTGAATATGATATTGTTCTTGAATTATCATGGTTAAATGGTTTAGATGACTTAACTAAACCATATCAAATTTCAGTTGCAAAGGAAAATCAACAAAAGATTGATGCTGTTTACAAGGACTTGAAGGTTAGAGAAGAAAAAGAAAAGCAGGCTGAAGAAACTCCAACTTTAGGTCAACCATTAATGATCACCAACGGTCAAATGGGTTCTGCGCCATCAATTGGATTACAATCAACTGGTATGGGCTTTGGTAATGGTGGATTCTAATGATTTACGTTATTAAACAAAACTAAAAATACTAAAAGAACAATTAATGTACTTATTTATTCTGTGTTTTTTTTTAAGTTAACTTTTTCTCTTTTTTCTTAATCTTTTTTACCTCTTGTTTTATAAATTTTATCAATGTGTCTTTTTAGTTGGATTTTTTTTTCATCCTTTTTATATTACCCTCTATTATACTATTAAATATTGTTTTTACTTTTATATTTTATTAAAAAAAAATATTATATTTATTTCTAAATTACAATTACTATTAAACTATAAATGGAAGTTACCAGCATCATCCTTAACAAGGTAATCTTTTTCAGTGACTATACAATCGATATTTGCATGTGGAGTAACATCAAAAGATGGGTTCCAAACTTGAATATTTAATGGTGCCATTCTAACTCTTTCTAAAACAACATCACCTGTAGTTGAATCTGTTGCAAACACATTACCGTTCATTTTAGCCCCAAGAACCATTGTAAGTTCATCTTTTGGACGTTCTTCAATTTTAATATCTTCACCAGATTTTGTTGAGTAATCGATAGTTGTTGTTGGTGCAGCACCAATGAATTTTATTTCATTATATTGTTTTGCAATTAAAGATAATTGGAAAGTTCCAATTTTATTTGCCAAATCACCATTTTGAACAATTCTATCAGAACCAACTATAATGAATCTTATTGGTGAATTAGAAGATAAAGTTGATAAAATATTTTGATTTGTATGATTTTTTTTTCTATTTAAATTATCAATTAAGAAAGAAGCCATATTATCAGTAATTAAAGTAAATGGAATATTTTCATATTGAAGTTCATATGCAGTTAATCTTGAACCTTGATTATAAGGTCTAGTTTCACATGGGTAAGCATGATCAAAATAAAAATTATATTTAGATTTATCCTTTGATAAAAATTGATTTAAATGACGAATTATACCTAATGCAGTTCCATGACCAGAAGTTGCTAAAGAGCCAGTATTACAAATAGTCATAACAGAAAAAGGACCATTATAATTTTCTTTTGATAAAATATCAATAATATATTTTAACCCATGATTACCAATATCAATATTTGATTGATAATCTTCTTTATAAAGATTTTCTGAAAAATCAAGAATTTTTTTATATAACTGTTTTAAATCTTCATTTTGAAATGAATTAATAATTTTTTTAATTTCATTACAACCATTAGTTAAATTAACAGCTGTTGGACGAGAAGAAATTAATTCATCAATTCTTTGTAATAAACGAATTTTAAATTGGGTAATTGATGTAATATCATAACCAAATTTTTTTGAATCAACACCATTGATTACTCTATTTAGCTCAACAACAATAGAGAAGCAACCAACAAGCATTATTGCAGGTGCACCTCTAGTATACATACCCTTTATAGCATCATAACCTGAAAATTGTGTGAATTCCGGAATTGGTGCAATTGAATCAACATCGAGGTATTTTGATTGATATGGAACCTGTAATTGATTTAAAATAGAAAGAGAAACCTCTGGAGAGGAGTGAAACTTGATAGCTTGTAAGGACATGTTTGTTTGATTTTACAAAACAGTTCAGATATTCTACAAAGATGAAAAAAAGCTGTAGATTTGGGTGTTGAAGTAGGAAATATACCAGATAATAACTATATGTGTTGCACATATGTGAAAAGCCACACATGTGACGTGAAAGTTCTATAATAGTTAGACAAAACGTGGGGGGGGAGGAGGGCAGACCGTGCGACAGCTCTTTTGTTGTGAAAATCGAGGAACCCTGAATTTTTCAAGTTTCTGAATTTCTCATTTCTCAGTTTTGAATTTCTGTGTTTCTCAGTTTTCTTTGCAGTTGCAGTTGCACATATTAGGGGAAAACGCTAACCCATTTAGGAGGTGGCTTTGGTACTCTGCATATATGATTTATGCACAACACACATACATACATACACCCTTGGTTTGCAAAAGGTTTCTTTCTTCCGTTCTTTGGACACACACACCAGGTGGAATTAAACACCGCTGAAACACACTAAAGGTTTCTGTTGGTTTTGAAGAGTGGATACAGTCTAAACAAAAATGCCCTCTTTGTCACCACAAGGTAACAACAATAACAATAACAATAGCAATATACCTATTTCAGCTGAGCACAATGGCAATTCTTCAGGCACGAACATTCCACACACATCAAATACTACCAACTCACACGATCAAAGTATGAGGACTGGATCCAATACTCCACAACAATCTCACAATATATCTTTATCGAATGAATCAATTTATCAATCCGAAAATGATCAACAATCTAAAATATCGAGTCTTCCATCATATCCATTATTAGATACATTTTCACTTCTGTGCGTTTTAATGATTTTCCCTCATTGGTTTAGTACAATTTGTTTAATTTTATATGTTTTCATGGGAAATCCAGATTTTCTTGACTCCATGCTTTTATTCTTGTTAAAACATAAAATAAATAGATCACCTGCAACAACGACAACAACAACAACAACAACAACAACATCATCATCAAATTCTAAGTCTACAGTATTAATAGTTGGTGATATATCTTTAATTTTATTCCTTTCATATCTATTACTTGATGCAGTATTTATGTGTGCTATATTTTTCTTTATTCCAGGCTTGGTTCCTTATATTATTCTATTATCCAAATCATTCATAGCTAGCAATTTAACATCCCTTAAAAATAGATATATTTTAGATGCATTTCTTTCGTGTACTTTATTACTTCTTTTGGAAAACTCAATGTTATATATCATTAAGCATTTTGAAATATTCAGGGGAGAAAATATATTATCATTAACATCTACACTGTCTTCAACAGATTTTTTATATCCATTGTATTATACATCTACAACCAGCTTTACAAAGACTTTATTATTTTATCTAACTTTCCATAAGATACGTGAAAATTCATCAATAATGTATCAAATGGAATATGCTCTGCATTTTTTTCACGCAACATTATCAATGTATATTATAATACATAGTTTAAATCCAGTTTTACGAAGGTTTGTTTTCATTAATCGATTTTATTCATATTTTGAATCTTTTGTATCTGATGAAAATTTATCAGATCAACAAGATTTTGGAAATATACCAAATGATAATTTTATAAATAATATTAATAATAATAGAACTACATTTCAAACAGTTTTCCAAATACCAAAGGAAATTTCAGGCTCTACTTTGCCCTTTTTATCATTCAATAAAATTTTTGTTGATGATTCAGAAACAGAAACAGAAAATGAAAATGATAATGAACAACATAACAAAAATGATGAATTAGGTCAACATAACTTTAACTCTTCTAAAATTGATGATCTCTCTGATGATAGTACATTAAATGCAAATTCAAATGATGAAAAGATCCCTATGTGGTTTCCAGAAGATGATCAGGTTATTAATATGAATGATGTTTCTTCTCCAGGTTTTGTTGTTGCTCAAAACTTTGAAAATTTTTGTAAAATGATTTGGAATTCATCTGCTCATTTGTTATCTTCTCATTCAACATCTTCTTTATTGTCTCAAGAAATGAACTCTTCTTCTTCTTCTTTTTCATCATCTTCTACACTTCCACAATCTACTTCGAATCAGAATGTAACAACAACTAATACTACTAATACTCCTACATTATCATCTTTGTCATCTAATGGTAACATATCATCTTCCAATATACCATCAAATATAACATTTTCTAAATTTAAAAATAATAGAGATTATTTGATGAATAACCAACAAAGACGTATTTCTTCTAAATCTAGAAATTTACTTGTTTCCAATGATAAGAAAGCTAAATTGAATCAACTCAAATATCAACAACCACTTTGGTTATTTTTAAATGCAGCAAGAACTATGTTTTCAAGACAAGATTATTATTCTGGTGATTACTATTCTCAAAATGCTATTGTTACAACCGGTTATGGTGTTGATGATTATGCAAGAAATACAAACTCATCTTCTCAGTGTTTTATTTGGTTTACTGGTGAAACAACTCTGGCATTTGAACTTCATAATATTAGTTTAGAACAACTGTTGATTAAAGTTAATGGTATTATATGGGAACATGTATCTTCATGTGCTTTCTTTGGAAGAGAAATGGTTATTATAAATGGATTGAGTCCTTTGAGTCAATATGATATTGATTTTGTTAAAATTACACTGAATGGTGAATTGATTCATTTAACAACAACTACTGTATCTACAGTTTTCCAAAATAAAACAGTTACTGAGTCTAATATTTCATCTCCCTTAGCTACTTTACAAAGATCAGTTGTAACTACTCAAGAGGCAATTGAACGTGAAAAGGCAAGATTGAAAAAAATGAAAGCTGATTGGAGAAAGAGATCATCTCAACTTAAATCTGAAATTGAAAATTTAAATAATCGTAGTAATTTCTCTGATGAATCAAGAAATTATAAGAAATTGGATAGTTTACGTCAAAATGTTGCTAAATCTGATATTGAAGTTGCTACACTGTCTAAAAAATCTGAAGAGGTTAGATTATTGCAAACTGAAGTTGAAGAAAAATATTTAGATGCTAAAAGATTATATGAAACTGAATATCGTTCATTTAATAAGTTTGAAAATGAGAGTAAAAATAGTATTATGAAACAAGAAAAGAATATTAAATCTTTACTTTCAGAGAAAAATCAATTATTAATGAAAAAAGAAAAGATTATTTCTAAGAAATTACGTATTCATCACGATGTTGAATTATTAACTAATGAGTTGAAAACTTTAAAGAAGACTGAAATCGCATTGCGTGTTGAAAGAAGAAAATTCAGAAGTATCCAAAGAGAAGAGAAATATAAACTGCTTGTTAACGATATTAAGAAGATTGAAAAGCAATTAAGAGGCAGAACTATGAACACTTACCAATAATGAATGTTGCTTTTATTTTATAAATTATAATGATCATTAAAAAGAAAAAAATATGTATAAAAAAATAATTCTATATAGATAACGAAACATATATATAAATATACATTACCTTGTAGTATCTAAATTATACGTATACAACTTAATTTTCTAGTTAGTAGTTATTCTGTCAGATTATTTTTCTTTTATTGGTTCTATTAAAGGTTTTCCTACAGAATGAAATTTTCTGTTAAAATACAACAATCCACCCGTCTTTCTGTCATCTTCAATATTGACCAAAATATCTTTTACTTTACAGGTCCAAATTTCATGGTTATAAACTTTGAAAACTCTATATTTTTCACAGATGAGGATTCTCTCCGAATCTTTCGTTAATATAGGTAGATGCAATTCAGATTCAATGTTGAATAAAAGTGATCCGGGTCGCTGATTCTCTTTCACGTTTTCAAATAAATCCCATTGATCTCGATTTATCCTATCAAAAGGAGTTGTAAATAATTTAGTTGAATAATCTACATTTTCTTCATGTTGTTGTTGATTATTAACATATCTTGAACCTAAACTAAAGTTTCTAGCAAGCTTGACACTTTCTTCATTCGGTTTTAATATATGTAACGCCATATATTTGTTTTCATGCATAAATTTGGATGTTGCTGATGGTATTTGTATATTGAATTGTACAATTGGTTCAGGATACACCGTTAACGAGCTTACCGAAGATAATGTTGTACCGTGCATTCTACTAATATCGGACTTTCCTGAAAATGATGAAGTTAATATCATAGCTGTAATAAATAAAGTAATGTAATGTAAAGAATGAATGATGTTAGTATTTCTTATCTTTTTCCACTTATTTGTTTATAAAAATAAGTATTCATACCTTGTGATCCGACTGTAGACATGGTGTTCTTGTATTCCTCGATTGGAGGTAGATGGGCATCAGTAAAAAACTGGCGGTATGCATTCTTTAAAGGAAAGGAGCAACCACTTTTCCCAAAATGTTTTAAAGCACTTTTCATGCCTTTCTCCGCTTTGTTTATAAATGATTATCCTAATACCAAAAAAGGGATTTTGAGTGTGCAAGAGAAGCAATTACTGTTACTTCTCCACTTTGAAGGTTTAATTTTGGTCTCCTTTCGTAGAAAATTTCACCCATCTTCTCCGTAGCGAAGTGTACTCAAATAGAATTTAATTCAACAGATCTATATATACTAAAGTCATACTCCTTTTTATGAGAAGGGTTTTTTAAAACTTCGTTTAGACATATACCTAATGACGAATACATATAAGTACATAGTTAAAACATCGAAAAAACTTGCTTCATATTCATTCTTTAAAAACAAAAAATCTAATGGATATATACCGAAAAGAATAAATTTAAAAGTTTTAGAAACATCTCCAGTTTTCAAAAATCCTCAAAAATGGATATCAAAGTTTAAATACATAGATGAATCAGAAAGAATACAGTCATATAAACCATTAGAAAATTCATGTATATCTACTCTTTTGGCATCACCACCGAGAATGACACATGCTACAAGAACAGTTGTTCCACGTGATTTTCTATTACCATTTAGAGTAATGAAAAATCCATTATTATCACCATCATCTCAAGCTGAAATTGAATCTACAACAAATTCAAAATTAAAACCATTAAAATATATTGTAGCTCCTTTCCATCCAGGGGAAAAGAAAATACCGGAAGATCCTGTAGCATACTACCCAAGAAAGCAATCAATTTTCAAAAATTATGCCAATAATACATCCGATAAGAGTACTACTATACCTCTAAAAAAACTCTCAATAATTATGACAGCCTACCCTAATATAACCGATTGGAAGTCGGTTGGATGGAATATAAATACTGGTAGTGTAGTTGAGAAGATACATTTTGACCAGCTAATGGATGCTTTAAATAATGTTAATTCTTGTGAGGATAATCAAACAAATGAAAAATTACGTTTTATACATGATGTTGATACAAATGAATTCATTGGCATAAATGATAACATCGTAACTATTAATATGAGTATTATAGCAAAATTCAATCCTACCTTGGCTAGCTTGTTGAAAGAAAAGTTCCCTAAAAATTATATACCCAATAATAAACATTTCACTAACGTTGTTAACGAACTTATGAAATATTGTATTTTAATAGATAGTACCTTTTTATAAACATCACCTATAATATTTACATAGTTTCTAAACGTAATGGTAGCCCATAAATAATAGGAGCAGCTCCATTGAGATATTTCAGTTTACAAACGTCTCTAGATTTTGCAACACACTGTGAAAGCATAGGATTATTCTCAGAAATTGCAAACGGATCAAATGAATCGTAATCAACAAAAAAGCCCCATTTGGTTAAAGCATCAATCGTAAATAAATCAATATCTTTATCAGTAACATCCCAAAGATTTACCAATAACATCGGGCAACCACCATTAATATAATTATATGCTGTACCATACTGATAAATAGAACCATCTCCTTTAAGAGACCCAGAAGAGCAGCCCAATAGTAATGATGGAGGGATGTAACTTCTTTTCTTAATCTTCTTAGATTTGATATATTGTTCACCACCCCCATGGCCTGCATAAATATAGAGATTGGATTCATCAAATGCTTTTTCAATATCAAAATCACTTGGTGGCTCACCTACTAAACCCTCCCACCCATTCAATGTTCTGAACCTTGAGCCTAAATTAGCTTCAGTCCTTACCAAATCTCCTCCTGGATTAATTACATAATACCCTTTACATGGATCAATACCATTTTCTAGCAAATTTTTATGTTTAATCAAATAACTTTCAAGTTGAGATAAAGTTGGCATTCTTGTCACCGATTTAGATCTTAATGAAGGTATGGATTCCCATGGAAGTTTGGTACAAGATGCTCCTAAAATTAAAACAGTATGAGAATTAGAATTATCATCAATAATCCTTTTTTTCGTGAATGATACAATATATTTTTTCAAATTATTTGCCATGTCCAATATTTCATTTTCATCAAACATTGTGGTACAGTTTATTCCCATAGTTTCAAAAAGGAACCATAATAAATCAGTTATTTTCTTAACAGATATTCTATCAATTTTCAAGAAAAGTTCAAATATACTATCATGAATCTTGAATAAACCTTGCTTAATCAAGTCAAGTTTATCATTTTTGACATACTGATATATGATTTCAGATAATGCATCTTTGAATTTTTGGATATCATCAATATTAATAACCTCAGATTGAAACAAAGAATTGAACCCACCAAACCATTCAATATCTACATAATTAAGCAGTTCTTCTAGTCTTTTATCCAACGCTTGTCTTGTATCCCACCATTGTGACTTCTCTGAATAAGTTTTGATTTTGTTTGTAACATCAGACGAAGTTGTCTTATCACTTTCTTCAATGATTTCATTTAACGAATTGAAAATATTTTTAAATGAATACTGCTCCTCCTTTTCTTTTAATGATAGATTTACAAACAAAGGTTCTGAATTTTTTGAGTCATATCTTAATATCACCAAACTGTTAGTTGGAATGACATAATCAATACTTAAAATTTGCCAATCAGGAGGTAGCAAATTGCTAAAGTTAATTTTCGATGTAGCAGATAATGCAATGTTTTTGGGTAAACTTCCAATTTGAGGAAGAACACATCTTGGCTTTTGTTCATTCAAGGCAAATTGTTTTTCTAACTGGAAAGGATATTCTTTGTACTGATTATTTAATGATATAATCTGATCCATTTCAGTATTATATTGAAAATCATTGTCAGAATTCACCATATTAACAAAACAATTAATTATCATATCTAGATTTGTTCTTGAAATATCTACATTAGAGATTTCGAAATTATTTTTGGAATGTTCAATTAATTTTGAATTTAAACCCTTCAGTCTTTCAACCTTATAATTAATAACTTTTGTACCTGAACCATGTTCTTTTATAGGATAGCATGAAACGACATTTGTTGAATCCCTTTCTTCATTGAGAACTTGACAACTTTCCGCTATAAAGTTGTCAATATTATAATTTTTTAGTAATTTATCATCAGAATGGAAATACTTTTCATATCTTCTTCTTAAAACTACAGTCCACAGTTTTATCAAATTCATATTTATACCAGAGTCCATGTATTCAATAATTATCGAGTCTAATTTTTCCGAATGCTTTTGAACTAATTCTTCATCCCCTAATGCTCTGGCATAATTTTCACAAGTCATCAAACCAGAAATAATATTTATTTTATTACCATCATCAAATACATCACCTTGAATGACATTTACAACTTGCATAAGTTTTGAAGCTGTATTCAATGAACCCTTAAAAATGTTAAAATCAATAAGCTTTAAAGTAATAACATACTGTAGATTGACAGACGGCTGAACTTTAATAAATGTTTCTAATTCTCTTAGAAAATGTTCATATTCCTTCCCAAAACCAATGATGGAGTATTGGTCAAGTAGTAAAATATAACAACTTAACATCTCGTATGAAAACCTCATTTTAAGAACAGATTTGAAATTCACATTCAATGATGGAATTTTTGGACCTTGAAGTAAGAAGTTTTTAAATATAGATTGCAGTATATTTATTGATCTGTTTAGATTTGTTACACAATTTAAATGATTAGATATCTTGTACATTCCAGATATCTTACAAAATCTTGCATGCATCATTAATAATTCAACTGCTTGATATTTATTACTTTGCTTTTCAATTATAAATTGATCATTTGTAATAAAAATGTTCATAATATTCTTAATTTGACTTTCTGCTTCTAATTCTTTAGTTGATAGATAATACTGAAGTAATTCTAATGACAAGTTCATTTCTTCATAGGTATTTATACTAGAAATTCCACAATATTGAGGATAATGAGTAATTAAAGATTCACATGATTTAAATTGCTGAAGTTTGACTAAAGAATTGAGAGTAAATGAGATCAACAAATTGATTTCACTGCTTGCCAATTGACCTTCTCTTTTGCATAAATATTGTTTTATCATTATTGAACAATATTGGTATAGATTGTGATACTTTAAAGTGTAATAAACTGTTTTAATAACATCAAATTCATATTTTGTAAAATCAACTTGTATATTCTGAATCCATTTTGTGATAGAATGATAGCCTTTGACTATTAATTCTAAATTATTCTGTGTGTTTGAAAATGATTGCATCATATACAGGTGAGAGATCACTAATTGTTCACAACCGATAATAATTGAATCCTCATTAAAACTCAAATCACTGTTTCTGAAGTTTATAGGAAAATCCACAACAGTTGATATTTTAGAAAGAAAGAAAAGAAACAACCCCGTATCTTTTAGTTGCTCTTTTTGCATTACAATTATTTGACTAATTAGATAATCTTTTTGAGACACATTTGAATATTCAATACAGTTTACAATTTCACACACAACTGATACTATTAAAGATTCACTTTCAATGTACTTAAGCAAGAAGTTCAAACATTTTTCATCGTTGATAATACACTTTGAAATAATTTTTATAGATGCTAATAAATCATTTTGAAGTAAAGATTCATATTGATGAGGTAATTGATCATCATTTGAGATAGTGTTTAGAAAATTTAACTGAATGATACATGCCATTTGAGAGTTGTTCTTTAACACTTGATCATTGGACACAAATACCAATCGCCTAAAAGTCAGCAACTTACTATCCCAATTTGTAGATAGTTTATTATCAAGTTTAATAAATGATGCCCAAAACAATACAGAGATTATAGGATCAATGTCTAATGACATGTTACCAAAATGAAACAAAAGTCTTTGAAAGTTGTGTAATTTTTTGTGTTGGCCTTCTAAATAAAGGTAAGTGGACAATTTTGTCAATGCATCGTATATATAAGTTATATTATGCAGATTACAATTAATATCTTTTAATTTTATTGTAATTTGATCAATACTTCCCAAAAACAAGTCCACATTTTCCTTTTTAGATATAATCAATGATATTATCTTTTCAAGACTTTGTAAATCTGGAACTAAGTTGAGATCCATGGACTTGATGTAAGAATTAAGTTCTTTTGCAAATGTTTTTGATTGAATCATTTCAAAAGATTCTGGTGAATTAATGATTGATATAATATTTTGAGAAATGTTTATGTTATCTAATGATTTTAACAAATTATCTGAATATGACGGATTTATTGAGTTATACTTCTTAAGGATAGTATCCAAAGAAAGACTTTCAATATTTTTGCTTTTGCATAATTGGGCTAATGAATACAAATGTTCAGCTGTTGATTTATAAACTAGTTTATCCGATTTAAGCAACATCTTAGATGCATCCTTGTTTATCTTATCAAGTAATTCTATTCTAAAGTTGTCGGTATAAGTGCTGTAATGCGTGGCTAAAATTAAGAAGACTAGTTTGAAAATTGTTTTTGTAGATGAAGATAATTTTAGAAATGATGATGTCAGAGAATATGATAATACTTTAGAAGTAGGAGAATCAGAAAATAGTTTATAAAAATTGGATTTACTATCATAATTCTCTTTTATATCATTAAATAGTATTTTGTCATCCAATGCACACACCCTTAATAAATTGACTTTGAGTTGTAAGTAAATAGGTATTATACTTAAATCATCAGATTTTAATTTATATGATATCATATCTTTTAGTTCATAATTAGAACTTGCTAAAGTATTTGTGAGTCCGAGGAACAACTTCGAAATATTTGAGATAAAACTTTTGACTGTTTGAACATCTGTATTAGACTGTATCAAAATTTCCAATATTTGCATATTTACTATGACAGCGTTCCAATTTCTTTCAGTAATAATAATTTCATCATAATTAATATCCATCATATGATTATATTGTCGTATTAATTCGTTATTAATTGATTTCTTGTCCAACATGCTGGAAAGTATAGGTGGCGATGCCATATTTTTCTTGGTGTTATGATAAGTTTCACCTCCATGGATTGATATTTCCTGAGATAACATTCTCCTTATTGAATAGAAATATCAAAAATTTATCTTAGCAAATAATTAAGTTTCTTTCAAGCCAATATTTTATTGCAAGAAAATATCTATAAAGCTAGCTGTGGTATAATTTATAATATGGGCCATTTTCCGTGTCACATTTTCTTTATTTACCTTTCAACACAAAAGGAAAAAATGAAAACAATAAAAAATGAGTTCGCGCTTACGTAAGCATATATCAAAATATTCATGATAATGATTAATGATTATGCAAAAGTTTTATTTAAATGCAAAACCAATACACAAATAAACTATACAAAATTTTATTACTTGAATTCTATTCTAGAAATTTATAATTCACCTGGAACAGGGTATGTTGAGACGAAATCAACGACTTCCTTATCTAATGCCTTAACTCTTTCATCTTGAGCTGCTAATTCCTTGAAATGCTGTAATTTTTCCTTTGGAGTTGAACCTTCTTCCTTTGTATTTAAATCAATAGCAATCTTAACAGCTCTGTCCATGAAATCAGCAACTTTTTCAAATTCTTTACCTAAGAAACCTCTGGTTGTCATAGCAGGAGTACCAACTCTTAAACCAGATGGGAATAAAGCAGATTTATCACCTGGAACAGTATTCTTATTTGCTGCAATATTAATCTTTTCTAAAACTGCTTCAACTCTAGCACCATCAATCTTCTTAGATCTTAAATCAACTAAGATTAAATGAGTATCAGTACCATTCGAAACTAAATCAAAACCTTTGTTTAATAACGCATTAGCAAAAATTGATGCATTCTTAACAATATCGGATTGATATTGTTTATATTCTGGAGATTGTGCTTGTTTCAAAGCAACAGATAAAGCAGATATAGTATGATTATGTGGACCACCTTGATGAGCTGGAAAAACAGAGAAATTAATTTTCTTTTCTAATTCATATGGAATTTCTTTACCCTTTTTAGTAACCTTTCTAATACCTTTTCTAAAAAAGATCATTGCACCTCTTGGACCTCTTAAAGATTTATGTGTAGTAGTGGTAACAATATCAGAGTATGGGAATGGAGATTCAGTAACTTTTGCAGATACTAAACCAGAAATGTGTGCCATATCAGATAATAAATAAGCACCAACTTTATCAGCAATTTGTCTCATTCTCTTATAATCAATAATTCTTGGATAAGCAGATGCACCAGCAACAATAACTTTTGGTCTAAATAATATTGCAGTTTTTTCTAACATATCATAATCAATTAAACCAGTTTTTTCATCTAATCTATATGGCATAGTTTGAAAGTATTTTGAAATATAAGAAATTTTAGTTGATGGAGTTTGATAACCATGAGATAAATGACCACCATGAGGTAAATCAAGACCCATTAATCTATCACCAACTTCCATAATAGAAGAATAAGCGTATAAATTAGCTGGAGCACCCGATAAAGATTGAACATTAACACCCCATTCTTTTGGATCTAATTGAAATGCTTCTAAAGCTCTTTTTTGACATAATGATTCAGCCATATCAATAAATTCATTACCACCATAATATCTTTCACCTGGATAACCTTCTGAATATTTGTTTTGCATTGCAGAGCCTAATAAATCCATAACAGCTTTAGAGGTGAAATTTTCAGATGGAATTAATGTAATTGAATTCTTTTGTCTTTTTTTTTCCAATTGTAAGATTTCATACATTTCTGGATCAATATCTTTGACATCTTTAGAAATTAAAGCTTGTGCTTCAGTAGATAAAGCATAAGAACGCTATTTGAAAAGACGAAAGCAAAACATGAATATTAAGAATATGTTGGTAGCTTTATGTTAGTATTGATTGTTATTTGGATTAGAATTCCGTTTGTTAGTCGGAGAAATTGAAATTTAGAAAAAGTAACAAGTTTTCATACATACCTTAGCAGTAGATAAGGCATTTCTGTTGAATGAAACAGATCTGGAAACAATTCGAGAAAACATGATTTTAGTTTGATCTTTGGGTTGTTGAATGAAACAAAAAATGACAAACACAGACTAATCAGTGTGGCATGACAGGAAACATGTGTGTCTTTAAATGGACAACGGACAACGGTCTTTTTTTCATCAAAAAAGAGAAAAAAATGAAAAAATGTGAAATCTAAAATTTAGTCACAGCTGGGAACAGAGTCAGATAGGCTGAAGAGTCACCACCACAATATGATAAGACTTGTTTCTTTGCTTATCTGACTCTGCACCACAGCTAAGCACCGCGTCGATCGGCGCTGCTGACGTAAGCAGTAATCAAAAAAACGGTTTTATTCTCAATATCGAATAAGATAGTGTGTTTTCGTGTCTTACGTTTTATCGGAGCCAAAATTTAAAATTTAGGAGTGCGGTGAAGTGAGCAGTGACAGAAAATAGAATAACAAAACGAAGGTAGAAAAGGTGGAACAAACAATAGAGATACTATTATAACATATTCTACATACGAGAAACAGAATACCCAATACCTAATACAACTAGTTACAAAATTCATTATTTATTCTGAAAGCATATTTATATATAAATGTGCATAAGTACATCATAAAATAATCATACTTTTTTTGACAATTCATGTTTCTGTGATACTTAATAAATTAGATAAACTATCATACTCAAACGATGCAGACAAATAAGGGGAAAATATGCCATCATATACCACCATATTTGCAATTGACAAATAATAATAACACTCATCATCATAAAAGGAAACATAGAAAATATTCTGTAACATATGAAAATAATGATATAAATAACATGAACAAAAAATTACAATATAATACAACACCAATAAATAATTTGATCAATAATAAAATTAATAATAACCATAATATCAATTGTAAAAAAGAACATGAAGATACTGAAACATTATCATCAGGATCATCAATAAATTCAAATCAAATATCATATTCTACATGTACCTCAAATAATTATGATATTGATCTGGATGATAACATGAATATGGGAACAAATATCAATAATTCTTCGATTTCATCATTAAATAATCAATTACAACATATTATAAGTAATAACCACAACATTAAGAACAATAGGACATATGGAAATAGAAAATTCAATAATTTTAAGGAAAAGTTAGAAAATAATTTAGAATTTGTATTAAAAAGAGATAATAATAGGCTTAATTATGAATTAAACAAAGAAGCTACAATTCATCATAACAATGCATTCCATTCTTTATTTGAAAATCAACAATATCATCATAATCAAAATAATACCAATACTATCAGCAGTAATTCGGATTATGATGAAGATTATGATGCTGATTATGACGCTGATGATGATGATGATGATGACTATCGAAATAATGATGATAAATACATTCAGGAAGAATTACAGGAAATGCTTGATTATGAACAAATGGAATTAGAGGAGTGCTTTAACGATTTAAATATATAGTACTCTGTAATTATATAAATACACATACATACATACACACATACATACGAAATAACAAATTTGGGTTTTACTTAGTAATACATAATACAGTACAAAAACGCCCCGCCACAGCAAACACACCGACACGTGACTGTCTTGGTGAACCCCGCTCACCAGCCACATCCAACTGCTTTCTCCCTTCGTCCTTCCCTCGTCCACTGTCACTCCTAACAGTAAGCAGTCAGTTAATGCTCAACATTTTTCACATACCTATGACAAATTCCAAATTCAAAATCATGGTAAATGACAAGCCATGTGTGTGGAATGTGGAGAGAATCAAATGTCCCGGGTGTTAGTTCTGAACAGTAGCTACCGGATGAGCTTTACTATTGTACCCCTCTCCACATACATTCACATTTACGTATATTTATCGTATTTATCTACATATACACTTAAATAAGAGGATTTCTCCCAATTATCCCGTCTACTAGATTCAGGGCTTTCTGAAATACGCTTTTTTTCATTTTTTTGATAAAAATCAATCTTAAGAGCCAAGTTCAATATTTCATGACGCCAAATAGTATACATAACAAAAACAACAACAACAACAACAGCAACAACAATAACAACAACAACAACAAAATTCAATTGGATTATCCAGACAAAGAAAATTTTATACCACTAAATTGCAAATTGACTACATTTATTCCACCCCGAGATTCAACAAACAGATTACAAAAAATTTCAAAAAATTCAACACAACATATAATTTCTACTATGATTGAATCTGATTTATCTTCAATTAGTGATATTGATCAATATCACGATACTGATTTGAATTTATCTAGTACAAGTAGCAATAATTCTTCAAGACAAAATAGTATTTATAGGCATAATCATTGTAATAATCAAAAACCATTAAATGTATCTAATTCTCATATAGTTAATGATAAAGATCAATATGAATCTAAATTATTACCTGAAACATTGGATATATCATTACCAAATCATTCGATGAAAAATATAAATGAAATTTCCATTGACATTGGAGGTTCTTTAGCTAAATTAGTATATTTTACAAAAGATCCAATTAATTTAAATGGAGTTAGATTAAATTTTTATAAAATTGAAACTGAAAAAATTGAAGAATTTATTCAATTTTTAAAAAATATAATATTAACTCATTATAATAATTCAGATCAATCTCCAGTAATTATTGCAACTGGTGGTGGTTCACATAAATATTATACAAAATTATCAAATGAGTTAAATTGTAAAATTCAAAGAGAAGATGAAATGCAATGTTTAATAATAGGATTGGATTTTTTTATTAGAAGTATTAAAAATGAAGTATTTTATTATGATGATTTAAATAATAAATATATTGATATTGATAAATCAGATGATCAAATTAATGATATATCATCAACTTCAATTTATCCTTATCTTTTAGTTAATATAGGTTCAGGTGTTTCAATGATTAAAGTTACTGGTCCAAATGAAGGAAATTTTGAAAGAGTTGGTGGTTCTTCACTTGGTGGAGGTACTTTATGGGGTTTATTATCAATTTTAACAGATTCAAATAGTTTTGATGAAATGTTAGAAATGGCTTCAACTGGTAATAATGAAAATGTAGATTTATTAGTTGGTGATATATATGGTAGAGCTTATAATAAAATTGGTTTAAAACCAAATCATATTGCATCTTCAATGGGTAAAGTTTTTAAAGATGTTATAGATTCAACTAATGAAGAAGGGAAACCTTTAACAAGAGAAGAAAGGTTAAATAAATTTGATCAAGGTGATATAGCAAGATCTTTACTTTATGCAGTATCTTATAATATAGGTCAAATTGCTTATTTACAAGCTCAACGTTTCAATTTAAAAAAAATATATTTTGCTGGTTCTTATATTAGAAATCATAATCAAACTATACGAACTTTAAGTTATGCTATTAACTTTTGGTCTCAAGGTGATAAGAAGGCTTATTTCCTGAATCATGAAGGTTATTTGGGTGCAATGGGTGCATTCCTTATGCGTCGAAATGAAGAAGAAGATTTATCAACAAATAATATTCTTCATGATACAACAACCCCTTCCAATTAAATAATAATAAAAAAAATAATAATCGTAACTAGATATAAATTATATCGCTTTTATAATACTAATTTTCTAATGATACATAATACTTTTTATATAGATTCCCAAATATTTACCAGCTTTTTAAGCATTTCATGTTGTTTAATAAGTTCAACTTCATTATTAGTAGTTTTATGAGTAAATAAAACATTCTTCTGTTTTTCTAATTCTTCCTTTTCCCTTTCTAATTGAATAATTTCGTTATCAAGTAACATCTCTTGATTTTCAATACTATTTGATGTAGTTTGTAAATCAATTAATGTTCTCTCTAAATCTTCAATTTCTAATGTTATTTTATTAATATTATTCTCTAATAAATCTAAACCAAAAACATTATCATCCATCAGATTCTTAACCCAATCTATAGGATCATTGTTATTATTATTTATACTATTATCCATTCCATTATCTTCAAAAAATGAACGATGATCAATTATTTTATTAATCATACCATCTATTTCATCTTGAAGAATAGGTTTACCTTCAACACATCTTCTAATTTCTGATTGATGGAAACATTTCCCAATTTTTTTACGAATAATTCTACCCGTTTTCTTCATCTCATTAACTTGAATTTTAAGTTTTTCAATCTTTAAACTAAGTTGTTCAGAATCAACATCTAATGATGATAATTCTTCAGATGAAAGTTCAGTACCTGCAGTAAGCAGTCTTAAAAATCGAAGTTTTGATTCAAGTTCAAGAAATCTGTAATTTAATCTACTTTCTAAATGTTTAACATTTTGTAAATGTATTGAAAATAATTGGGGATTAGGAATACTTGATGAAGCTAAATTTATTGAATTTATCGGGGTTTGAGGAGATTCTGATATATTATTATTATCATTATTATCATTATTATTATTATTATTATTATTATTGTTGTTGTTGTTGTTATTTATTGTACCGTTTATAGAATGCACAGTTGATTTGATTTCAGATATAAACATTTCATATTCTTCATATGTCGTTTGAAATGGCAATTTACTAATACTAGGTAAATTATTTATATTGGATAACATTGGTGTTGACATTTGTGTTGATGGTTGTGTTGATGGTTGTGTTTGCACTGAATCTGATAACATTTCCGGTGACCTTGAAACTGGTGTAGCAGGAGTTTCAGGTGTAGCTGGCATACTAAATTGCATAGTTTAGTTTAATAGATGATACAATATATATATAAAAATAATTAAAACGATAAATAAGAACCCTAATAGTACAAGAAGGTGCTTTTATTGTATTGTCAACATAAACAGTAAACATTAAACACTGTCCGCGTAAATTCATGTTATGCACCACAGAGATTTCCCAATCGAGACACAAATTTGTTAAATAGTTTTTTCTTTTTTCTTCATTTTACTTTTTCAATACTGGGTAACTGATAACGATCTTGAATAAAACTTTCAAACTCATACACCCAATAGCGTGATAATAATGAGTCAAGATATTTTAGAAAAAGTGTATTCAATTCTTCCCGGATTTGAATTATGTATGGTTAGTCAAGGAGCTGAAGCATTGGTTTTCATATCACCACAACATCCATATTTACCAAAAAATATAAATCCAGTAAATTTGGAAAGTACAGAACAATATATTATTAAATACCGTCCAAGAAAACCATATAGACATGAACAATTAGATTTGCAAATTACTAAAAGTAGAACTGCAAGTGAAGCTAAATTACTGTATAAATTAGAAACATTAGGTATACGTGCACCAAAATTAATTGCAATGGATGCAATTAATGGTATAATTTTTATGGAATTTTTAGGTTTTAAATTAGAAAATAATAATTTTAGTAGTTTAAAAAATTGGTTATGGTATATTGAGACAAAAGGTGATAATGATGCACTTGGAATACAAGCTCAAGATGTTATGCGTAAAGTTGGTATTGCAATTGCTAAATTACATTTAAATGATATAGTTCATGGTGATTTAACAAGTTCTAATATTGTTTTAACTAAAGATTCAGATGATTCATTAGAATTGGAACTTGCATTGATTGATTTTGGACTTTCAAGTTATTCTGGATTAGCTGAAGATAAAGCTGTTGATTTATACGTTCTTGAACGTGCTCTTTTATCTACACACTCTTTACATGCAGAGAAATATGGTGAATGGCTTTTAGATGGTTATCATTCAACTTATTCAAAAACCAAAAAATCACAGCAATGGATAGAAGTTGAAAGAAGGTTGAAACTTGTGAGAATGCGTGGACGAAAGAGATCTATGTTGGGATGATAATTAAAGTATTGATAAATAATTGCTAAATGCTAAATGTTTTATTATTGTACAATTTTTCCGTCCTTTTTTTATATAAGAATAATAATTCTATATAACTATATGATTATATGATTATATGATTATATGATTGTATGATTATATTGATAATATTAGTCATATAAAATGAATTTATAAACAATTACCATTGATTTAGAAATGAATAAAATTGGCAATAGTAAATATCATGTGTCAATCCATTTCAGAAAGATCAGTGACGCTGACGTCTGACGTAAGCATTGCGTCGATCGTCGCCAAATCCAAAATCCAAAATCCAAAACATTGAAAATTGGAAACTGAGAACAAGAAATTTGAAATTTGTTTGGCAAAAATCAAAAATCAAAAATTGCCCCCGCTGAAAGCTTGCTTTCTCTGTTTTCTAGATAGTCAATGCAGTAGTAACATAACGCTACAATTAACTTGTCGGCTTGGTACATGAACCTCTACATTTTACTGAATTGACCACATAGAATACCAAATACATCATACAATCACATACACATACATAAAAAAGATACAATGGAACCAATTGTTTTAGATCAAGGTACTGGTTTTGTCAAAATCGGAAGAGCAGGTACAAATTTCCCTGATCATACTTTCCCATCAATGGTTGGTAGACCGATCTTACGTGCTGAAGAACGTGATACTGGTGATGTAGAGATTAAAGATATAATGTGCGGTGATGAAGCTGCTGCAATGAGAAGTATGCTTCAAATTTCTTATCCAATGGAAAATGGTATCATTAAAAACTGGGAAGATATGGAACATTTATGGGATTATGCATTTTATGAACGTATGAAAATTAATACACAAGGTCGTAAAGTTTTACTTACTGAACCTCCAATGAATCCACTTAAAAATAGAGAAACTATGTGTGATGTTATGTTTGAGAAATATCAATTTGGAGGAGTATATGTTGCTATTCAAGCTGTTTTGGCTTTATATGCTCAAGGTTTATCTTCTGGTGTTGTTGTTGATTCTGGTGATGGTGTTACTCATATTGTACCTGTCTATGAATCTGTTGTATTGAATCATCAAACAAAAAGATTGGATGTTGCAGGTAGAGATGTTACTAGAAATTTAATTAATTTATTATTAAGAAGAGGATATGCATTTAATAGAACAGCAGATTTTGATACTGTTAGACAAATAAAAGAACAATTATGTTATGCATCTTATGATTTAGATTTTGATACTAAACTAGCAAATGAAACAACAACACTAGTGAGTAATTATGAACTACCTGATGGTCGTGTTATAAAGATTGGATCTGAAAGATTTGAAGCACCAGAATGTTTATTTCAACCTTCACTTGTGGATATTGAACAACCAGGTGTTGGTGAATCTTTATTTAACGCAATTCAATCTTGTGATGTTGATGTTCGTTCAACACTATATAAATCTATTGTTTTATCGGGTGGTTCTTCAATGTATCCAGGTTTACCTTCAAGATTAGAAAAAGAATTAAAACAACAATGGTTTGTTAAAGTACTCAAAGGTGATCCAACTAGAATGGATAAATTTAAAGTTAGAATTGAAGATCCTCCAAGAAGAAAGCATATGGTTTTTATTGGTGGTGCAGTCTTAGCTAATATTATGGCTGATAAGGATCATATGTGGATATCTAAGCAAGAGTGGGAGGAACAGGGACCAAGAGTTTTGGATAAATTAGGTCCACGTTAGGATATATAATACCGCATTTAACAAAAAAGAAAAACATCAACAATAACAAACGACGCTTTATTCATCCATATCTTGTACTACTCATTTATTTTCAATATTTTTATTTTTTTTCTCAAAGTAGATGTTTTTGTAAAATTACATTTCTTTTGATGCATTATTTATTTCTTATGTGTTTATATTCTTTTATTAAACTACTATCTGTATAGTCATTTTAATGGATTGTCAAAATTTAGTTGCGTAAAATCAGAATAAAAATGAATTTCAAGTTTTCATTTAATTAACTTTTTATACATTAAAAATTACAATATTTTATGCTATTTATACATTGTTTAGTCGTTTTTATCATTACTAACACGTTCCCAAACGCCATTAATTAATCTATCCAGTCTTTCTTGTGCTTTGCGATCTTCTTTATCAGTAGAAACTTCACTTACAGTTCCTAATGCAACATTCTTTAATTCAGGATGTCTACCACCAAATCCAACACACCCACGAACTACCTCTTTTATAACAGCCTTATCAACAACTACAGGATTTATGAATATATTATTCATTAATTCTTTACAAGTAATTCTCTTTGTAGGATCACGAATCAAACATTTTCTAATCATGTCAATTAAATATGGACAAACTTTAATATCCTCTTCTTTTGTATCTTCATTATTTTCTATACTCGTACTTATCTTTTTTTCATTATTTGATTTCTTACGCAGATTGACAGCAGTACTTGGATAACTTATATTTATTGAAGGGTTCGTAATTGCAAGTATTTTCTTTGTACCAGTATATGAAGCATATGGAGTTGTACCATAAGTAAGTTGATATAATATACATCCCAGTGACCAAATATCTGCTGGCTTTCCAACTTTCCAAATACTAGATCCATTTTCAGATTCAGCACAGTCAAGTAATGTTTCTGGTGCCATGTAATTGGGGGTACCCATTTGATATTCACGATATACATTAACTGTATGACCTTTAATTGAATTACTAATACCAAAATCAATCAATTTTAATATTCCAGAAACAAAAACAAAATTTGCAGGTTTTAAATCTAAATGAACAACATCCATTTCATGTATCGCATCAATACATTTAATCATCTCTTGTGAATGATATCTAATAAATTCTAAATCATAAAAACGTTTCATCAGATGTCTGTTTGATAAAACAGTTGCAAGATCAAGATCACCACATTCCATAACAAATAATATACGTTGTTTAGTTAAAGAATAGTCTAAAAGTCTGACAACTCTGGAACAATGCCTCAATTTGTGAAGAATTTTGATTTCACCCTTAAGTTCTGCAATTGTTGATAACTCTTGATCTTCCAAGTTAACTATTTTAATAGCAAGGTATCTATGCGGAGAATCAATAACAGAGGCACGATAAACTTTAGAAGATCCACCCTTACCAATTTGTTCAAACAGCTTATATTTATGTTTATTTACTTCTAATAATTTTCCCTGTTCATTTTCTGTTTCTTTTTCTTTTTCTGAACGTTCTTTTTCTTTCATTTTTTGTTGCTTTGCAAGCTCTAATTTATATTGCTTAATTTCCTGCTTTAATAAATTAATTTCTTTCTTTTTTTCTATAATATTTTGTAATTGTTCAATATCTTTATGATTTGATTGTTCAATTGTCGCTGAGTTCAAATTTAATGATTTTCTTGTAGATTTATTCGATATATCATCCAAATTTAATGCATTTCCTTTCTCAGTAGTTGATTCAAATAAGCCCAGTATAGTTTTATCTATTACAAAGTCAGACATTGGTGGATTTGTTATTGTAGATCTACGACCAATTTCTGGTGAATCAATATTCTTGTAAGGATTATCAAATTCTTGACTTTTTCGAATTGGAGTTCCATCTATTGGTCTAATTATATTATTATTATTAATATTATCATCTAATTTTAAAGCAGTACGTTTATGAGCCGGAGAATATTTCAATGGTGTGATTTGTAACAAATGTTTTCTTTCTTTATTATTATCTCTATTACTACTATTATTATTACTTTCAAGAAATTCATTTTCTTTGTTATAATCATTTGGCTGTGTTAAATCTTGAAATTTAATATTTGTTCCATGTTCCGCATACTGTTGAGTATTCAAATGTGTATTTGTATCAATACTTTTATTTGTCAAATTATTTATATTTTGTTCATTAAATACTTTTGATTGACAAATATTATCTAATGATTTTCTAGATGTTTGACTGATTTGGAAATCACCTTCATTTGTTAATCTACGTGGAGCACCTAAATTAAGTTTCTTCATAAATTTTGAATGTCGAGAAATTGATGTACTAGTTGCAGAATTCATAACATTATTAATTGTGTTTAATTTAGTTGATTTAGTTAATTCATTTAAAGTTATTGATGTTATTGTATTTGGTTTAGATTGTAAATTTGTATTTTCTATTTTATCTGATTTTTCATAATCAACAGGATTAATATTTGAATTATTATTATTATTATTATTATTATTATTATTATTAGTGTGTCTTTTTTTCTTTTGTCGATTTAGTCGATCATCTAATATTGATAAAGCATATGGAGATAGTGCAGGTGGACACAATGCATTATCCATTTCATCAATATCATATTTCGGTATACCATCTGATCTATTAACTTTCGTTATTGATGTGTTATTTGATGCCGAAGAGGGAATGTATTTCGACATATATATATATATGAATATATAAATATTTATAGACTGATCCAGGTCTATTAACTGACTTAAATAGGATTTCCAAAAATAAAGTAAAATAACCAAAGTAAAATAACCAAAGCAAAAGATAAGTAAAGAAAGCAAGAATTCGAATTTGTTTGTAAATAAGTTTTGATGTTTACATTCATGAAACAAATCTCAGTCGGGGAGGGAAAAGGAAAAAAGAGGATACGCGGAATTTATAGTAAGTGGCGCAGTATTGATAATAATTATGATGACGATGTTGATATTTGGGAGTTCAGGTTTTCTTTCCAGGAGAAAAACTTCGAAGTAAACAAAAAACTTTTTTATTTGAACTAAGAACAAAAGTGACATAATATATATTTATATCTTTTTTACAATGTTCGGGACTTAATGTAGTTTCATATTTTTATTAGAATAGTACACATAAGAGGAAACTTGATTTCATAAGAGAAACCAAAGGAGAAAATTTAAATGATACATAATGGTAAATCCTGTAAACATAATAACAACGGACATTAAAAAGTTAACAAAAACACATTAAGAATAGTAATGAAAATAAAAATGTAAGTAAGAGAACAAAAGACAGATATTAAAGAATGCAAGATATAAAAAAAACAGGTATAATGAACTACTTTATTAAATAACGACTTCAAGATAGTTACTAGGACACATACCTATTTCACCATGCTTATTTTTACCTTGCCACCAATTACCATTTGTATTCTTGACTCTAAAGACTTCACCCTTTGCAAATGATAATTCATTAACGTCATCAGGACTTGCAATATAATCATATAAACCACGAACTAAAATTGGATAATCTTCAATATAAGCAGTAGCTGACGATATTCCAGTAAAATTTGTACCTTCTTGATTATTATCTATTGCAGTTAATGAATTTCCATTTCCAGGTTGTATAATACCACTTGCTCTAAATGCAGAATCATTAAATTCTAAATTAGACATCATATTTGATGGTGTACCAGTTGTTGGATTTTCAAAACCTGCTAATTCATGTGCATCTTCCATATTACTATATTGGTCATCATTGTTATTATTATTATTATTGTAGATATTATTATTATTTGGTATTTTTGCGTTTTCAAAATTAAGTCTTGTTGTTGATTGAGTACCTGGTGTATAAGCATAAGTATTTGATCTAGTATTCATTGAACTAATTCTTTTACGAGAGATTTGATTAGATGTTGGACCACCATATCTATTAATAGTTGAAATCAATGGAGCATTAGGTTCAGAACCTAAATAAAATAACCATAAAAAATTAGATATACTTAATAATATAAATCCAGTACCTGCAGCAGAGCATGAAGAATTAGTATAATAAACCAAATTATTTGTTGAGTTTGATGTATAAATAAAAGCTATTGCAATGACTGAAATTAAGAAATTTTTATATAACGTTAATAAATTTAAAAAATAAAGTACTGGTATTGCTATTATAACAAATAATTCAAATACAAGACCCCACCAAGTGAATTTTGGGAAATAATCAATTTCTTGAGAAGCAGCAATTGAACCTGCAAATGCTATAATCCAAGAAATTGCACTAACTGTAATTGTTGAAACTATTATAATATTAAAAGATAAAGAAGAGAAATTGTTATCAGTTGAACGTGATTTATCAATATCTGATGAATGTGAATAAGAATTTATATCTTTGTTATTTGAATTCCTATGAAAGGATATCTTTGGCTTGGGTATTGATCCCATAATGTATGTATATATGTACGTATATGTATGCTATTGATACTAGAGGATTTATTAAGTAAAGGGAGGAAATGGAGAGGGCAATAAAAAACCGTAGAATATACAGATCAAATATCAAATCGAATTAGATCACGAATCACGAACGCAAACGGAACGAAACAAAACAAAACAAGAGGTAAAAAGTAAAAAGTAAAAAGTAAAAGTGAAAACCAAAATTTAAATATTAAAGAAAGAAGACGCCATTAATTTGCCATTTACCATTTCATTTTTTCAGGCACGCTCCTAAGTCTAAGTCTAAGGCCCAGTTTGGATTACGTCAGCGTGCAGAACCCTGGATATTAAACAATAATTGGATGCGTTTTACTCATAATATAATATAAAATATAAAAATGCCCGTAAGAAAGGTTAAATAAGTCTCCCATAGGGAGACTCGTCCTTAAATTAGTGCGCTATCACACATTTCCGTAGTATAATGTCGGAACAAGTGAAGAAGCGCACTATAAATAATGATTACTGAGGGAAGATCGCTACACCTACTGTATTGGGAAGTACAGAATACTTCTGTATTGGGAAGTACAAAATACTTCAAAAAAAGTCTTAAAGTTACTTCAACTCAAAATCTAGAAGGAGTTAGACAACATGGTTACATTCATCATGACTAGAAAAATTTTTAAAACATTTCTTAGGAAGCAGAAGTTGCGGCAAGGTCCTGGATATAGAGTAAACTGGCCCCAAAGTGTCGAAAAACTACCAAAAAGTGCAAAAAGGGCAAAAAACGGGATTTTCATCTGCTTCTAACTCGATCAGTTTGAAAGCTACATAGATGAGAGTAAAATAATATTAAAATTCAGGTCTTGATTAACAATTACATCGAATTATAAAAAAGACAAAATTTTCACCCCCGGCGACTGTGAGAAAAAATATAACTAATTTAAGGATAATTTGAAAAAATTAATAAATGAAATAATTTATTTATGTTTGGGCACAATAAATAACATAGATATATAGGTTTGTTAATGGTGGAGCTAAAAGATTAGAATTGTAACTAAAATTGCACATTGCGTGGATGCAAAATTAGAAGATTTATTTTGTAAACAATGATCTAATGTTGCAACATAAACAGAAATGAAATGTTTTTACTCATGTTTGTAAAATGAAAAAGGACTTGATAATTATGATTGAATAATAATAATTTATTCAAAACAAGGTTAATAAGATACAAGGTTGAAAAGAAAGAACTACTGAAGAGAACTTACTTACTACTTGTAGTGAAGAATTCTTCTGTGAAAAAGATGAAGAGTTAAGAGATCGATGGATTTTGTTTTATCTTCAGTGCATTTCTTAACTCCTAACTCTTAACCTAGATAGCGGGTACTGGTTACTGGCCGCCAAAATCCAAAATCCAAAATCCAAAATCCAAAATCCAAAATCCAAAATCCAAAATGAAGAAAGAATAAGTGATGAGCCACTTTATTAGTTTGTTGTTATGTTATAGATGTTTAAGCCGTGTGCCGTGTGCGGGTAAGGTCGATCGACCACTTGCAGACACAGAACAAAAGAAATAAAAGAGAAAATGACCTCAAATCTCATATCTCATTCAAAAACTAGGCGCATAAAGAAGAAAGAAGCGCCCAGCTCAAGAGGAAACGCCTAAAGCAGCACTTCCCGCGCGGGGCGCGGGGAAACTAGAAACTAGCAGTAGAGAAGAGAAGAGAGAAGAGAAGAGAAGAGAAGAGAATTGGTTCAGGGCTCTACAGTTTTCTGTCAAAATTTCCGCATTAGGCCCTGGCACTGGCGGGAAGGAAGTCTTCCCCGAGAACTAAGACTAAGACTTATGACTTATGACACATTTTTCATACTCTACTCTAATTTGCTTTGCTTTGCTTTTTTCACTTGTTCATTCCAGACCCATCTTACTAGTCTTAAGACATGAGACGGCATAGATGTGTATAATGTATAAGGCATAAATGTACAAGGCATGTGGAGTCTAGGATGTAGGGCACCAACAACTATTATTAGTAACCTACTTCCACCGTCTTTACCCCGACGGCTATCGTTATCCGTGGTATGCGTAAGTTTGACGGGCATGCGAAAGCGATGTAGGGATTATGGATATAGCAGGGAAGTAGGAAGTGAGAATTGAGAATAGAGAATACGATGTGGCCTACTTTCACATGCTATCCTCCACTGTTATCTAATATCTCACTGGCAATAATCATTAACTTGACATTTGGCATTTGACCCAAGTCGAAGTCGAAGTCGAAGTCGAAGTAGAAGTCAAATTGCAAATAAATTACAAACTGTGAATTGATTATTAAATACAACTGGCAATTAAAGAGAGCCCCGAAGTGCCAAATTGCTCCAGCGGCTGCCGGACATTCAGTTCCGATAAGGTAAAAAGTGCGCCAAACAGCAAATGGCAAATGGCAAATGGCAAATGGCAAATACCAAATTTACAGTTTGCTACTGTGGTGGCTTGCTAACTCCACTCCACTCCACTCCAGTCTTGCCTCCCGCCTCTTGCCCCATCTGTTGCCCTATTCCTATTTACTGTTTACTTTCACGATTCCAACATGAATCTGTTCTTCGTTCTTCTTTTTACTTCACTTGCAATACTTCGTTAATTACTCCAGTTTACACTCCCTTTTTTTCTATAAATATCATCCCTATCCCCCTTCTTCTCTTTCAATAACTCCATAAATATCACCATCTATTCCACCACACTCCTTCGTTTTAAATGCTACTACAGTCTTTACCTCCTTTCACCCCCTTACTCTCTCTTACCTTTATTACCCTTACCTTTTAATTCGTAGTTTTTCTTTTATTATTTTCTTTTATAATTATATTTTTTTCTATTTTTCATTCTTTCTTTCTGTAGTTCAATTCATTTAATCAAATGACATCTGCAATTCCAAATATTCAAAATCTAACATTAGATAATAATTTTTCAAATTCTTCTTTTAAAAATATTTCAAAAGAAGATATTTCAGGTACTGGTTATATTCCATCAGTTTTTGAATTAAAAAATGATCAATTATTAAAAGTTATGGATGCTTTAGATAAATCTGGGTTAATTCCTGAAAATTTAATTGAATCAGAAACTAAATTTTTTTATGAAAATTTAGGTATTGATGATACTTATTTCTCAAATGAATCAATTGATAATATTGTTTCAAATATTTTATCAATTTATTCTGCAAAAATTGATTCAAAAATTAATAATAATACTTCAATTCATTTTAAAAAAATTTCAATTGATAAACATCATGCTGTTTATTTTGAAACTGGTAATTCAAATTCTTTTGAAAAAGAAATTGATGATGAATTTTTAGATATTCAAAATTCTTATTATAGAGTTGAATCTTTTAATTCAATTTTACCTTCAAATGAAAAAATTAAATGTCATTTTGTTTATAAATGTGATTATTCTTTAAAAAATAATAAATCTAATAATGAATTTGATTTAATTTCTGATAAAACTTTTTCAAATATTTCAACTAATCATACTAAATCTTTATATTCTGAAGTTTTATCTGATTTATCAAAAACTGAAGGTATTGTTATTAAACATTATACTGTTTCTGAAACTGGTGAATTAAGAATTATAATTGGTTATAAAAAAGGTTCTTCTCATCGTTATAATTCTGCACTTTCAACTTTAGTTGATTATTATGGTGTTAATTTAAAGAAAAAATATGTTGAAAATTTTTCAAATGATTTTACAATTATTTCAATGTATTTAGATAATATTAATAAAGAAAAATTTGAACCTGGTTTAACAACTTTACAATTAACAAAAGATGCTTCTTTATTATATTGTATTCCTGATAATAAATTTTATGATAAATTTGAATCTGGTATTTGGTCAATTCAAGAATGTATTTATGCTCATTGTGGTGTTATTTTTGCAACTCATTTCTTAAATAGATTAGGTCCTGAATTTCAATCTTTAAAAGATATTTTATTAGATTCAAAAAATGTTAATCCAAAAAATATTGAATTAATTTCTAAAATTAAAGATAGATTTAATTCTGAAACTTTTTCTGAATCTTATATTATTGAAACTTTTAATAATAATTCTAAATTAATTCAACAATTATTTAAAAATTTTGTTGATACTCATTATGTTTCATCTTCAATTGTTAAAACTTTATCTTATCAAAAATATTCTAAAATTAATGGTATTGAAAATGATGAACAATTTGAAAAATCTTTAAATGATATTTCAAATGATGGTTATCAAACTGTTTTAAAAGTTTTATATTCTTTTAATAAATCAATTTTGAAAACTAATTTTTTTATTACTTCAAAAATTGCACTTTCATTTAGATTAAATTCTTCAACATTTTTACCAAAATCTGAATATTCAAATACTCCATTTGGTATGTTTTTCGTTGTTGGTTCTGAATTTAGAGGTTTCCATATTAGATTTAGAGATGTTGCTAGAGGTGGTATTAGAATTGTTCTTTCAAGATCAAATGATGCTTATTTAAAAAATATGAGATCAATGTTTGATGAAAATTATAATTTAGCTTCAACTCAACAAAGAAAAAATAAAGATATACCAGAAGGTGGTTCAAAAGGTGTTATTTTAATTAATCCTGGTTCTGCTCAATTAAAACAAAAAGAATGTTTTACTAAATATATTGATTCATTATTAGATTTATTAATTGTTGATCCTTCAAAGGAAAAAATTGTTGATTTATATAATAAACCTGAAATGTTATTTATGGGTCCTGATGAAAATACTGCTGGTTTTGTTGATTGGGCAACTTTACATGCAAAAAAAAGAGGTTCACCATTTAATTTCCCTTGGAAAGCCTTTTTTACTGGAAAATCTCCAACAATTGGTGGTATTCCACATGATGAATATGGTATGACAACATTATCTGTTAGAGCATTCACTGAAGGTGTTTATTCTAAATTAAATATTAATGATTGGTCCAAAATTAATAAATTACAAATGGGTGGTGGTGATGGTGATTTAGGTTCAAATGAAATTAAATTATCAGGTAATGAAACTTATGTTGGTATTGTTGATGGTTTTGGTTGTATTGTTGATGAAAATGGTATTGATAAAAATGAATTATTAAGATTAGCAAATAATAGATTTGGTAATAATAAATTTGATATTTCAAAATTATCTTCAAAAGGTTATGCAATTATGGTTGATGATAAAGATATTAAATTACCAAATGGTAAAATTATTAATAGTGGTATTCAATTTAGAAATAATTTTCATTTAAAACTTCAAGAAATTTATCCACCAAATTTTATTAATTTATGGACTCCATGTGGTGGTAGACCAAATTCAATTGATGTTACAACTGTTCATTCATTAATTAATGAAAAAACTGGTAAATCAATTATTCCAATTATTATTGAAGGTGCTAATTTATTTATTACTCAAGCTGCTAAATATATACTTGAAGATGCAGGTGCAATTGTTTTCAAAGATGCTTCTGCAAATAAAGGTGGTGTTACTTCTTCATCAATGGAAGTTTTAGCTGCTCTTTCATTTGATGATGCTGAATTTGAAAAAAATATGTGTATGGATTCAAATACTAAAATTTTACCAGAATTTTATAAAAATTATGTTAAAGAAGTTCAATCAATTATTATTAAAAATGCTCAAAATGAATTTAATATGTTATGGAAATTAAAGGATGAAACTAATAAATCATTTGCTGATTTATCTGATGAATTATCTGTTGCAATTAATAAATTAGCTGATGAACTTTCTTCTTCAAAAGAATTATGGGAAGATGATATTGATTTCCGTACTATTGTTTTAGAAGATGCATTACCAAGTTTATTATTAAAAGAAATTGGTTTAGAAAATATTCTTAAAAGAGTTCCAGAAGCTTATTTAAAAGCAATTTTTGCAACTAAACTTGCATCTGAATTTGTTTATACCAGAGGTATTGATCCAAATCCAGCAAAATTCTTGGAATTTGTATCATCTTTAAAGAGAAGAGTTTAATCAAATTCTATTTTCTTTTAATCGATTATTTGTTTTTTTTCTGTCCCTTATCTTACTTACTTAATTATTTAATTAAAAATCATAATATTTATAAAATTTATAAAAAATAATAATAAAATTTAAATTTGTTTATAATGTATGTAAATGTTTTGTTATTCCCAATGCGGAAATATGAGCTAATATTGCAAAGCAAGATTAATCAAAGTGACTTGATTTTCTTTTTGCTCTTTTTTTTGTAGTTTTGAAAGTCAGACAACCAACAATAATGAAAACAGAATCATCATAATTATTTATTTTTTAAAATATTGAAAATGATAAATCCATGAAAACATGTTACACAAATTCATTAGATATGAAATTCCTTTATTTATTGGATATATGACAACAGGCTGTTGTTCAAATGTATACACATTTGAACGTTTAATTAAAATCAATTCAAAAACAACAACATTACTTACATTATGTCAATATATTTTTATATTTTCAATTTCAATAATATATTTAATTTTTAATAGATATTGGTTAAATAATAATAATAATAATTATAAAACAAAATTTTATTTACCAAAATATTTTATACCTGTATTATTTCAAACATTAACATCACATATGAGTAATTATGTATTTCAACTAGGATTTACAATACCAACACATATAATAATTAGATCAATGAGTACAACAATAACAATGATATTAGGATTATTAATTTGGAAAAAATCATATAATCGGAAAAAATCATATAATTGGAAAAAAATAATTGGATCAATAATGGTAGTTATTGGAAATATTTTATTTACTTTTGATTTAGAGAATATTAAATTTGGTAATATTAAATTAAATAATAATGATAGTTATTTAGGTATTTTAATTTTAATATTTGCAGATTTAATTAATTCAATTGTTATGTTATATAAAGAAAATATTTATCAAAATAATGAAAAAGGAAACAATCATAATAAAAATCTTGAATGGAAAAGTGCTTTGTTTTATTATAATTTTTATGCAATTATATTTTATATACCATTTTCATTTTCAATTAAAAATGAATTTAATTTATTCATGAAAAATTTAAATGATAATAATGACAATTATAGTGAAATATTACAAATAATTTTATGGAATTTAATTACTCAACTATCTTGTATTTTAGGTGTTAATATTTTAGTTTTCAAAATTAGCGCATTAAGTATGTCTGTTATTATGTTACTCCGTCGATTTATTTCTTTATTTTTAAGTATATACATTTTTAACAAAAATATAAATATTTTAGGATATTTTAGTATTGGAATTGTTATCTTAGGTACTTTTATATATGCAATTAGTGATGTTGAATGGAAAATTTTTAATAAAATAGGGAAAAAAAATATTAAATTTGAACGTATATTGAATGTTTAAATGTGTATTCTCGGACTTCATAAATTTAGCTTCTTAGTGTAATTTTTTTATACTTTTATACAATTATTATCTTTTTTTTAATATTTTATTTGACAAAGATCCAATTTACAATATTAAATAGTTAGATATACCAATAACAATTATCGAACACATAATAATTATTATCATTCCAATAAAGAGTACAATCAAATAAGTATATCAAAATTTTTATAAAATTAGAAAACATATTATGTTTTGGTAATAGATAATCTACATAAAATGGACAATAAACAATAAAATAATGCGAATAAATGAGAAAATCAAGTAAATTAATAAGATAATTATATGATGAGTAAAATATTTAAGTGATTTTTAATTGGTTTTTTATGTACAAGTTCTAAAAAATATTGTTATTAGATTATTTATAAAATAGATTCTCAAAGAGTTAAATTATTGCTTCCTTTCTGTTTGTTCAAGTTCTCTCATCTTGCGTAATTCCATTTCAACACGACGATGTGCTTCTGCATCAATCATATTTTGTTCAAAGATTTTATCACTTAAAGAATCTGCAAGCCATGCAGCACCTGCAGTTGTAATCCAAATATATAACTTAACTTTGAATGAAAGTGCAGAATATTTCCTCCAAAGTGAAAACTTTCCCGTTGGTTTTGGCTTTGGCGGTATCTCTGCTTGAGTTACTTCTGGGGTTGGTGCAGCAGTTTTTCTAGTGGTCTTTGTTATTCTTGATTGCGGTGGTTGAGGTCTTGGAATAGGACTTGCCATACTAATTAATGTATAGTGGAATATGTGTATAGTTGATGCTAAATCTATTTGTGTTTTCCAACTGAACAGATACTGAAAGATTTACGTATATCTGTAAAATTCATGTTGACTTCGGACACATAAATCAAAAAAAATGTACAATGCGAGATAGTACAATTTAAATGTACACATGCAGATCAAAATGTTTTTTCTATACTGTTTTGTACAAAATTTATATATATATTCATAGCAACTATTCCCAATTCAATGGTCATCATCAGATGTAGAATCCGATGTCAAAAGATTAGAACGTTCTCCATCCCTGCCTTTTTTATTGATGGCTGTTTGTTTCTTAGAATTTAGTAGTTTCGCCTCATCATTTTCCTTTTCTTTGGCATCTTTGATAATAGAGTCAGTCTTTTCATAACCTGCCAATTCTGAATTTCCTAAATCAAATTCTGAGCTAGTATCTTCTAATCTCATATCTTTTGCAGCAAATTTGGCATCAGATAAATCAAGGGATGTTGCATCATCATCAAATATACTATTGTTGATATTGCTGTTTGTATTACTACGGGTGGCATCATCATCACTACTAATATTGTAATCATCCTCATCATCATCATCAAATTCAAATCTGCTACTTTCATCATCTTCTGGACGAATAATGTCAAATTCAAAGTCTTCTCTACGACGTGCACGTCCTGGTGCCCGACGGTTTTTGATAATGTAAAGCATAATGACAAAACCAGCAATGATTAATGCAGAAAAATACCCAATATAATGATTAGATTGGTCTTTACTTGAATAAGCTCCTTTCCCTTCACTCTCACCTTCACCGTCACCCGTACCTTCACCTTCAGAGTTGATCGGAGTTATACTTGTTGTGACTAGCATCGATTCTTGAGAAGTTATTGTAGCCACATCCGATTCAACATTCTTATAGGAATCATCTGTTTTAGTAGGATTATTTGTTTCTGTATTGGTATCTGTTTGAACATCTGTGGTGATTGGTGTTTCAGTAGTCGGATCCTCTGTGGTTGTCGGGATTGAAATGTCTGTTGTGGTTACAATATCAGTCTGAGCATCTGCTGTAGCTATTGTTTCATTAGATTCATTTTCTTCAGAGTCAGGATCATTAATGGTACTATAATCTTCATTCATATCAAATCTTTTAGCTAATGATGGATCAATGCATTCACCAAAAAACTTCACTTGCCATTTTTTGAAATTTATAGTATTACCTTCATTAACATTACGAACTTTTAATGTCCATTCACCCTCTGCCTTTTCACCCCAATGTGCAACTGTTGAAAATGTCCATCGTCTAAATCCCAGTTTATCCTGATCATGACTTCGTTTTAATGCTAATTTGGAAACAATACCGTTTGGTGAAACAAGATCAATTTCAACAGCACCTCTGATTCCAGAGTCAATACTAACAGTGATTGTAATTTGTTCAACAGTTTCAAAATTTGCTTTTTTTAATATTTCTGGAGTAACAAGATATGTATTTTGAACTTCACCAATTTTATTCTCAATTTTTAAAGAAGGTGATTTAATTTTAGTGTAATACCAAGCTTGTGGTTTTAATAATTTCCAATTTAATGCTTTTTTAACCATTTTTTCAGCATCAGTAGTACCCCAACCATACTTTGGAGAATACTTACGACCTTCAATTGCGCTCTCTTGCCAAGATGCATCAGATGGATCAATTTCTCCTGCGCTTAATACTGTTAAATATTGAACATCTCTCCAAGTCATTTCTGGATTAGCTTCTAAAACAAGGGCATATATACCTGCCGCTAACGGGGCTGCTGCTGATGTACCACCATGAGAATCAGAACATTGATTATTGATATCTGTAGTATGTATGTGCTCACCAGATCCTGAAGAGTATGTTGACACAAGAACAGCAGTACACGCTTCTGCATAACCTGGATGTAAACCCTTATAATCAATGGCAGTAACAGTAAGAGAATAAATACTGTTTGTATAACCATCAAAATTACAAGTATCACCACGCATACCACCATTACCACTTGCAAAAACGTATAATGCACCTTTTCCATTCCTACCATCTAAAATACCTTTCATCATTCCACTTTTGACTAATTTATCCGGTGCATCCATAGATCTACCATTATCTGGCGGTCCCCAAGAACATGAATAAATATCATTGACATCTAAACCGTAATACATAGCAGCTGCTTCTTGTTCGGAAGTAATTTCAGCACTTAAAACACGAATACCAGATACTTTTGAGTTATATGCAACACCAACACCACAATATTCGTTACCTTTTACAGCAGCAATTTCAGCTGCACATCTAGTTCCATGATAATCATTAGAAAGCATTGGCATTGGATTTGGTCTGTTATCATTAAAGTCCCAAGATCCTTCTGGAGAATAATTGTCTTTTAAATCAGCTGATTCATAATCTAAGCCATCATCGATAAGTGCTGTGACAATTCCATTACCAGTAATATTCATTCTCCACACAGGAATAACATTGACATCATAACCTGGAAAACCAGTATTTACTATATGCCATTGTTGTTTGAAAATTGGATCATTAATTCCGAATTCTTCTGCAACTGCATTCAATGCAGCAACTGTAGAATCTTCTTTCCTTTTAAAAATAGAATCTATACCGTATTCAGAATAGAATGGAACTGGTATTCTCTTCTCGAGTTTTCTTTTATGCAATGAATGTATTCCTCTAACTTCATTATTATATAAATTATCAATAAAATCTAATTGTTCTCTTTTAAAAATGTTGTAATCTTGTGGATTCTCTAGTATATCATCAATAAATTCTAACTTATTTAACCAATCAATATCAGAATTGTTTTTCGGTAAACTAAACACATGAAATGAATTTAAGTCAGGAATTTCATATTCATAGTTCCATTCTGGATGTAATTTTGAAATAGATGATATGTAATCATTGTTTTTCAATTCAATCAAAAAATAATTTCTGTTTTCATAGTCTTTTTCTTGTATTTTATTGCTATTTGAGTTTTCGTCATAACTCTGAAATGCAAATGCAGGGTCATTCAACCACAAAAACACAGCAAGCTTGTATATCCATGATGGTCCCATGGTTATTGTATTTTTTTCTTCTTTTGTTCCACAATATTAGATGGTGTTTTAGATGGTGACACAGAAAATAGAAACACCTATGCATGTATATAGCAGTTAACGTGGCACCTGGTTCACACTATTTCATTCTGTAAATCGTAAATCGTAAATCCCAATACCGCTAAAATTCAGAGTTCAGAATCACAGCATGAAAATTTAACGCGGCGAAGCATCAAATTGTCTCTAATGGTTAATGGTTTAACGTTTAACTGGAGTGGAAATCTTATCTTATAAATTTATACATTACACAACTTACTGATTAGAGTGGTTAATAACTTATAATTTATAAATGAGCCAATGCTCCCATAGGATCGTAAGGAGGTAAGACAATTGGTTCGGAATCTTCTAGAATCTTGACGTCAATATCAAGGGCAGATAATTCAGACTTTTCAACAACAACTTGATAGACATATTCTTCAAGATATTTTTGACTCATAACATAGTAACCATCTTGACCAGTCTTTGTACCCCAACTGTTTTCAACACGATAACGGATTGGATCACCTGCTTCATCAACATGAACAGCAGTTATTAACATTGCATGAGTCATTAATGAGTGACCATAGATAACACGATCTTTCTTGGACATAGTGTTGACGTCATAACCTAAAAGTTGGAAATCCCAAAGATCAACATCCATAATACCACGCTTCTTATCCATAAACTTAGGAGTATCACTACCAAAGAATACTGGTTTATTGTTTTTGATACGATTTACAATAGCTTGAGATAATTTCTTTATTTCAAGGTTTAAATAAACAACTGGATCACCATTAACAACGTTACCTAAGCGATCAACTTTAATTAATTTATTATAATCATTTCTAGGATCATTTAATAATGAAATATATTCTGGAGTATCAAACTCAAGTACTTCTTTGGAATATGCAATTGGAGTAGTTGTAATACTTTGATATTTACCGTCTTTATCGTAAAATTCCCAAGTAAATTCTTCATTTGGCTTTGGTGGATTACCTAAGAACATTGTAAGCATACGATATATTTCCTTTTGTAATTCAGTCTTTTTAGTAGTAATATCTTCACCATTTTCTAACATTGTACGTAAAACAAGTGCATATTCACGTAATTTAAAATTTAACATATTATCCATAATTCTAGATGTAGTAGTATTAAAACTATCCGGATAAATTTGATCTGGAACAACACCATATTTGTCAACAATTTGTGTCATCATAGTAAATTGACCACCATCTGTTGCTGGATCTGTTAAAAACCATTGAATTAATCTACTTTCAGCTGGTTCTTTATAACTTTCAATAATTAAATCAAGATAGTAGTTACATCTTTCTAATTTATCATAAAAGAATAAATAAGATGGAGATAATTTAACTTCTTTCAAATTATATTTTTTCATTGCTGTAATACGCAATAAATTAGTAGATGCAAATAACCAACAACGACCAGATGCTTTTTGATCCATAACTGGTAAACCTTCTATTTCAATTTTAGTATTAAAAACATTTTTATTTGCAATTTCTTGTGATCTATTAATTAAAATTTCATCAGCATTCGAATGCTGTAAAACAGTACCACCAATTTGTGTTTTTATATCAGTTTTAAATTCTTCAGTCCATTGAGAAAGTGCTTCAAGACTAACATCAGATTTTTCGTAAACCATTTTTAATTGATTTTTTGAATTCGTTTGCAATATTCTGGAATAACTAAAGAAACGTAGAATTGAAAGCACTTGGAATATTATAAAGGAAAGAAAGAAAGAACAAGAAGAAGAGAAAAAATAATCACCAGGAAACAAGTCCAATATATATATAGCTGCTAACCATAAGGTTGCATTTTGCATCGAGTATTCAATCTAAGAGACTGATGACATGCCTGACATGCCTCATGCTCACATGGCAAAAATGATTATCAGGAGCGGCAAAGTTGCCCGTTAAGGAAGGTGTCAACTGCCGAAGCGATGTTTTCCTGATACGACAGTATTTAGTCTTGCGATAAGAAATTCATTCATTCAAATGCAAATGTTTTTAGTTTTTACTTATTTTTTTCTATACAATGTTCTTAGCCACAATAACATGGTATTTGAATGAAATGGAAAGGGAAAAGGAAAAAAAAAATCTGATGGAAGTAGAAAGAAAAACATCCATAAAATGACAAAAAAAATATTATTACGTATCGAGGATATGTAATTGAATTTTTTTTTTTGAAAGTTCATTTTGAGAAAAAGAAAAAAGGTAACATATATATATATATAAATATTAACAACAAAAAATAAAAATAGAATAAAATAAAATATGGAAATGTATGGATTGATTAACTATGTATTATTCTTCGGTGGTATCAACAAATGCAGTAGCTTCTGAAGTAATACTTACATTGGATTTAGAGAGATCAGTTGAATCAGTTATATTTTTGCTTTGATTTAAACGTTCTTTTAATACACTTTCACGTAGCTTTAATTCCTTTGCTTTACGTTCCAATTCAGCAGCACGTTTTGCTAATTCAATTGCATGTTGACGTTCTAATTCTTCTAATTTGGCTTGTTTTGTACGTAAATTTTCATGTCTTAACATATATGGAACAGTTTCACTAATTTTACGTAATTTCTTAGGATCAACTTGTGATTGTGGTACTTGATAATGACCTGAAAAAGATGGAGAATTACTAGCAACAGATGATTGTGGTGAATTTGGAGTTTTATTATAACCTTCAATTTGAGGTGGTTTAGCTAATGTCGATTGAGATGCAGTTTCTGAAAGTTCAGAGTTCATACTACTACGTTTAATAGCTTTTGATGTATCATCGTCTATATCATCATTATTATGTGTTGTGTCATTAATCTCTGATTCTTCTTGAATTGTAGATTTGGATAAACTATTACTTAAATCATCAACTTGTTTCTTTTGTAAATCAAACTTTGCCATTGATCTAGAATTTGCAATTTCAGCTAAATTAGACATTGATGGTGGTTCATTTGAAGTAATTGCATTTGATGATGATGATATCATTGAATCTGTAAATTCACCTTGTAAATCTGCAACACTTGATAATTTTTCAGTTCTATATGCTTCATATAAGAAATCATGGGTTATATCTTTTAAATCTTGTAATTGAGAACCTAATATAACTGATTTTAAAATTGGGAAATCTGAAAAATTTGTATCATTTATATCAATTGTACCCCAAGGATATTTTCTAATACGTGTTTTTTTATTATCAATTGTAGCTTCAATATCAGATGTAATAATTGCAAATGGTTGTAATTGTGATAAATAATTTGATTCTTCAATAACTTCAGGATCAGTTTCTGATTCATCAGCTTGAAATTGGAAAACAGGAATTTTAAATCTTTCAATATCTTGAATAATATTTCTTTTAAAATTTGCTAATTCGTTCTTTGTAAAAGAATCTGCACGACCAATAATTGGAATTATATTAACATATTTAGACATTTGTAACATTGATTGAACATCTAATTCTCTTAAACCATGACCTGTTGGTTCAATAAAATATAAACAAACATGAACTCTAGTATCTTCAAATCTTGGATTTCTTCTAACTTTTGTTTCCTCTGCAAGGACATAATCAAATTGATGTTCTAAAAAATTACAAATTTCAGTTATACATATTTTATTGTTTAAATTATCACCAAAACCAGGTGTATCAATTACAGTTAATAAAATTTTCGAATCATCTTCATCAATAATTTCAATTGATGTTTCAGTTATTGCAATACCTGGTTCTTGATTTGATAATGATGGATCAAAAGTTTGCTCTAATTCAGCAGCTGTAATAGAACTTAAATTTGAAAATGTGATTGTTTTTGGAATATTTTTGTTTGTCTTATTTTCATATCTATGTGGTAAAATATTTTGATCTAGTAAAGCATTTGTAAATGATGTTTTACCAGTACCTTGAGAACCAGTAACCAAAATGGTGAAACGAATAGCTCTTCTGGTATCCTTCTTTCTGATATATGAAGACATTGTTGTATGTATGTATCAGCTGGATAATATAGATAGTATAGATGGTTAATAAGGGAAAATCCAATGAAAAAATGTAGGTGCCTGATTTCTCTTGTTACATGTAAACAACGACACGTCCAGTTCTTCACTATGAACTATAATTCACCAGATCAATAATTTTCTCCTCGCTACAGAAAAACAACAACAAATAACGCTTGATTGAGCATTGAGCATTGAGCATTTGAGCCTTTGCTCTCTGCTTCGCGGAAATTTAGAAGCTGGAAGTTGGAAATTTTAACGCGTTGTTTCCATGTGGCGCAGTTTTGAAGAAGCACGTGACTGTTTTGCTGAGCCGCTGCAGTTTGTTCCTCTGCATGGACCTCATGCAGTTCTTCATGATCAGGTGATACTAGATTTTATTCTTACATATATATATCACACTTTCTCTGACCATATTCTACAGTTTATTCATGAAGTTATACATCTCTTTCTATCAATTAGAAACAAATCAGTTAATAAAAAACAAAATATTAAATAATAAAAAATCAATCATTAAATTATGTCATTTAAAACTCTTTCTGCAAAAACTGTTGCTGCTTTAGATGTATCTTTAATGTCTACATTAGGATATAAATTAGAACAATTGATGGAATTAGCAGGTTTATCAGTTGCACAAGCTGTATATTCAAATTATAAACCAACAGAATATCCAAATATAGTAATTCTTTGTGGTCCAGGAAATAATGGTGGTGATGGTTTAGTTGCTGCTAGACATTTAAAACTTTTTGGATATGAAAATATTAAAGTTTATTGGCCAATTATTGGTAAAAATTTATTTTATAAAAATTTGAAAACTCAATTAGAATTATTTAATATAGAAATTATTCAAGAAGAAGATAAATTAACAGAAAATTCAAATTTAGAAAATTTAAATAATATTTTAAAAGATTCAAATTTAATTATTGATTCATTATTTGGATTTTCATTTAAACCACCATTACGTCAACCATTTGATTCAATTATTAAAACAATAATTAAATATCAAAAAGAAGAAAATAAAATTATCTTTGCTGTTGATGTTCCAAGTGGTTGGGATGTAGATAATGGTCCAAATAAAGAATCTGGTACAGAAAATTATATGCCTAATGCATTAATTAGTTTAACAGCTCCAAAACCATGTTCTTTAAAATTATCAAATAATGTAAATCATTATCTTGGAGGAAGATTTATATCACAATCAATTGCTGATAAATGGGATTTTCAAATACCAAAGTATGATGGTGTAAATCAATATGTTAAATTAAATTAGTAAATTAGGTGTCAGGGGTATTATATTTACTTATATAAGTGTATAATCAATAATAAAGTATATTTTAAAGTGGTGGTCAAATATTAAAAAAAATATTTTAAGAAAAAGGTATTTTATAATTCTTGATTTTTTAAATGTCCACTAACATGAAAATCAAATTCTGTTTTAAATTTTTAACAGATACTGAAATCTTATCTCTACTGTTAATGTATTTAACATTGTATAAGTTACACTATTTATTGTTTTTAAAAAATAAAAGAATGGTTGATAAAACAATGAAAGTTAATCCAGGAATAATTGAGTTCTAATCATAGGCGCATATCATCTAGTATCACTAGTACCAACTTGAGCAGTGTAAATGACAAACATCAAATCAATCAATGCATTAGCATGTTCAAACAAAACCATCATTATTAATTAATTAATTGCTCTATTTGCATTCACACTTGCAGTTCTAATGATAATAAAAGGTTATCTGACCTTTACCTTACCCATTTTGATATCAATATTTCCAAGTCTAGAAGTTGAAACAGTAGAAATCGAAGTATTTAAAAAGAAATATCATTACTATCTTCTAAATTTCATAAATATATACGTATAATATATAATATCAATTATTTAACATCTTGTAAAATACTACTTAGTAGAAATCGTATCAATACATCCTTCATCTAACAAATCATCCCTTAAGATAAAGTTTTCATTATCCTTATTGAGCATAAAATCGACGCGACGATTGTAAGTTATAATTCATAACTCATAACTCATAACTCATAACTCATAACTCATAACTCATAACTCATAACTCATAATTATAACCCTAAATTGAATACCATAGCTTAGAGATTTGCAATTATTTTTTTTATGTATGTATATAGTATAGAGTATAGTATATTAAAAATTAAATAGAAGGGAAAAAGAAAGTATAGAACTAGAAAATAAAGTAAACAAGATAATGTAATTGTAAAAAAAAAGATAAGAAAATGCCATTAAAAAAAGGAAACAAGTAAAAAATGAAAATAACTAGATTATAATAAAATAGTTAGTTAGTTAGTTAGTTAGTTAGTTAGTGTATATATATTTATGAATTGGAAATAAAAGTAATAAGAGCAGGTTAAAATACAGTAAGGAAAGTAATGGTTTCAAGGATGGGGTATATCAACTATTGAAAGTACCAATTCAATTGGATTTTTTTCTCTGCTGTATATATATAATTTAATAAATTTTCTATATATATAAATGTCGATTGTATCTATGATTTTTTTTTCTTTATCCATTAAATGCATGTAGAGTATATATATAAATGAATCAAATTAAATAATTATTCAAATTATTAATATTGCAAGTACCCCAATTTATATTGTCTATTGATATGAAAATTGTTGATTCATAAAATTGAATTCATTAATGTTAGAAGTATTATAATTCACAGAATGATTATTGTTATTATTATTATTATTGTTGGTGTTGTTATTATTACTACTAATAGGTAATGAATTATTCCTTTGAGTATTATTTTGACTGTGTACTGAAGGGCCTGATAAACTTTTATTACCAGAACTTGATGGTGGGGGTATTATTGAATTATTACTACTATTATTATTGTTATTATTTGAATTATTATTATTTGAATTATTATTATTATTATTATTTGAATTATTATTATTTGAAGTAGAATTATTTCTTCTTTGTTGACCAGGACTTCTAACACCTAATGGATTTTTACTAAAGCTTAAACGAATCCCACCTTTATTGTTTGGTACATTATTTTGACGTGGTAATGTTCTACCATATAATTCTGCCAATGCTCTAGTTGCAAATGAAACATCATCAAATTCAACAAAACACATTGGACCATGATGAGAAGTTATACCATTAGTTTGTTTAGTTCTAAATGATAACCTTTTAAAACCTGGTTGTGATTGAAATAATGAACGTAATTCAATTTCTGATGTATCAGGTGGTAAATTACCAACATATAAAGTATTACAAGGTGGATTTTGATCAGCTGGATTTGCAGGTGGTGGAACTCTAGCTAATAAAGATAATTCAGGTATTTGTTGAGCAGTTGGAATTGAATTTGAAGAATTTGATGATGGATTTGAAGTTGAAGATTGAGGATTTGAATAATGTCTTAATAAATCTGATTGATTTGAAGGAGATGGTAATGATAAATCATTTGAATGATGTCTTTGTAACTGTGAATGATATTGTTTTATATTAATATTATTAATATTTTCATCATTAATAAAGGAAGAATCATTAATTACACTATCAATTTGTTGATTTTTATTAATATTATTATCATTTATATTATTAGACATACTTAAATTATTAATACTAGTATTATTATCTATTGGTGATTCAATATTTTGATGAATCATTGTTGGAATTGAAAAATTTGCTGAAGAAGGTGTTGCTAAATTATTTATATTTAAATTATTTGAATTAAAATAATTATTATTAGAAACATTATTATTATTATTATTATTATTATTATTATTAGGAAGATTATTTGATTGTGACCATTCTGATATTATTGGAGTTGGTAAATTTGAATTTGAAATAGTTGTAGATGTTGTAGTTGTTGTATTTGAAGAATTTAATAAAAGAGGATCTGATCTTAATGGAGTTGTTATAGGAGTTGAGGTTGTTTCATTTGACCATGCATTAAGATTACTTAAAGTACCTAAATTAATTTTATTTATTGGTTTCATATTATTAATTGAATTTATTTGATTAATATTATTAGATGAACCATTCAATTTAGTTATATTATTAAGAGAATTAGTTGAAGGTTGATTTAAATTTTCTAAATTATCATTATTAAATGGTTTTGAAATTTGTAAATTTGGAGAAGTTGGTGAAGTAGATTCAATATTTGAAGATATGAAAGGATTTGTGAATAAATAAGAATTTGATTTTGGAATTATTTGTTGTTGTTGTTGTTGTTGTTGCTGTTGTTGATTATGATGATGATGATGATGATTTGAATTATAAATTAACTCACAAATAACATTTGGAAATGATGTACCAAATAAAGGTTTATCATTCAACAATTGATGAACCTGACTTGCAATTTTTGGAGAATGAAATTTAGATAAAATAATTGGAGAATTACTTGTCGGTTCATGAATGATATCAATAAAATTAACATCATTTAAACATAATGAGAAAATTAAAGAAGCTTCTCTAAATGATATATCCATTGGAATATTTTTAATTTTAAGTATAGTGAAATCTGAATTACTAAATGAAACTATATTTTGATTTTGATTTTGATTTAAAGTAGATGAAGAGATTATATTTGTATTAATTGATAATCTATTAAGTGAATTTGATAATTCATCATTAGATTTGTTAATTCCATATAATGAAGTCATATTAATTGATGAATTAGATTAAATTGGAAATAAAGAATGGAATTAAATAAATGATTGAATAATTGACAAATTAGAACTAGTGTACAGTTTATAAAAAAATGATGATGACGATAGCAAGAAAAAGAGAACAAAAAAAAAAGAGTTGATGAAATAGTACAATTGAAAATAATTGATAATCTTCTTCTTTTTTTTATGGTTGTTATTGTTGTAACTGATATTGTTATAATCTTCAATTATGATGTATGAACAATTTAAAAGTATGATAATATAATGTGAATATTAATGTAAAGTAAGAAAAGTAATGAAGCGTTGAAGAATAGCGAAAAAATGAATAATGAAAATAAACTGGGCAAGTTAAATGTGAGTAATAAATTTTTATAGTGTGCTAGTGTACAGAAATGATGGCTATAGCTTTGGTTGCAGGTAATGCAATTCGTTGTGTTGATAAGGATTGTGAGTGTGTGTGTGGATGAAGAAAGATGGAGAAGAAGAACGGAGAAGGGTGTACTGGGAAAAGCAGCAGAAGAAGCAGCAGAAGAAGAGTAGTAGAAGAAGATGAAGAAAGAGCAAACATGTACGGTGTGTAGTGTTACTATACACTGTGTGCAGTGTAGTGTGTAGTGTGTTTATGTTGAAGCAAAAGTGCGTGCAAGTGCAAGTGCAAGTGCAAGTGCAAGTGCAAGTGGCGGTGGCCGTGGCCGTGGCAGAAGCAGAAGCAGAAGCAGCAAACGGGAACGAGCAGTGTTGTGTGTGTCGTGTTGTGTTGTGTACTAATTGGTTGTTTTGTTTGGTGTGGCAGCGAGGACGCACTGGGCACTGGGCACTGGGAAATAAAATAATAAAAGAGAAAATGATAATGCGGTGCGCGTTATAGGTGCTTCTATGTTCTATGTGCAGCGTTAAGGTAGTGTTCATTGTTCATTACTTATCTGGTTTTGCATGCACCCTGCATGTAACAATTTATTAAATTCTTAATTACAATTTATAGCTATTTTTGTTTTTATTTTATTTCACTCCACCCGTACACCACACAGTGGCCTACTCCATTCTGAATTCTGAGCCATTTACTGGATACATGATATCAATTATCAATTATCAATTATTCAATTCATGAAAAAGTAAGTAGCATCCATATTTCCACTTGATATTAATTAGTGTTTGCTAAATTATTATCTTGTTATTATATGGTATATATATATGTTATCTTATGTTGTCGAGTATTTCAAATTTTAAAAGGGGGAATATCAATAGCAATATATATATATATACTACACTATTTCTTATAAGATTTATCAAATTAAATTTGATAATACTTAACATGCATAAAAGTAAAAAGTTAAAACTTTAAATACCCCATATTGACAAGGTTATTTCCACAATTGGATAATACTTGTCACTATCCATAATGCGGGGATAACTATTGAGTAATTGGTCATTAATCTTAACCATCAATGCGGAATCCGAAATCAATCCGAAATCAATCTTAATTCTATACTTATCAACAAATTAACATCCAAACATCAGGCATCTCAATATCCATCGATCCTTGATCCTTCGCTGTTCGATCTGTTCTCTGTTCTCTGTAAGGGGGGTGTTCTCGATTCTCGATTCTGGCATCGGTTCAATTCCCTCTCGTAATTAAATGGCAAATGGCAAAAGGCAAAAGGCAAGTGGCAAATTAATAATTAATCATTAATGGCAAGTGCCCCGTTATCGGCTATATGCCCTGTCAATCTCTTATCTCACAATCCCACTCCCGCTGCCCGTATTCTGCATTGTTCATCCAGCTGTTGACTGTTGACTATTAACTATTAACACTGGTTTATTGTTCCACTCTTATATATATCTGATTTATTGTTCGCCGTGGGGGCTGTATGTATTCATAATGAAGATTAACATAATGTTAACAAAAACAAAATGTCTTACACACGTTGATGCAACATATACTATGGCTAATACCTATATATCCGATCTTTAATTATCACATGCATATATATTCATAATAGAATTTAACTTTATCGTGTTAATAACATGTTACAAATATGCTAAGATAACAAAGAATAAATGGATGTTGGTGAATACACTAATACATTAGTACACATTGAAAATACACTCTTCAAACTGCACGCTGCAAGATTGTATAAATATCACTCAATTTGCCCTTTTTCTATTCGAATTTTATTCCTTTCTTTTATTCTTTCATTCTTTTGTTCTTTTACTTCCTTATTTATTTCCTTCTTCCTATCTTTAAAACTCCTTTCTTTAATAACATTCATTTCTTCTTGTTATTTCTTATTTCTCTTTTTACATAATTATGTCGGATAATAAAAAATTTAAGAAAAATAATCATAATCATAATCATAATCATAATCATAATCATAATCAATCAAAACAAAAATTCACTAATAATTCTAATTTTAATGCAAATCCAAAATCTTTATCTAATAACAATAATAAAAAATCAATTAAATATGCAAATAATAATAATAATAATAATAATAAACAATCAAATTTAAACTCTTTTACTAAATCAAATAAATTTAAAGATGAAATCTTAATTGATTCTTCTTCTCTAATATCTTTATGTTCACCTTTTATAATTCCAAATGATTCATTAGATAAAACTTATACTTTAATTAATGATAGATATCAATCATCAAATAATATCGATCTTTCAATTATTTATGGTTCTTTAAATAATAAATCAAATAATTTAATTAATTCTTCAATTAATTATAAATTAATTAATAAACAAAAATTATTTTCAAATATTTTAGAAAATATGAAATTAATTCATAATGATTTAATTAATAAAAATGATAATTTATTTGATATTCCAACTTATAATTATAATAATATTAATGATGATTTAATTATTAATATTGATGAATATAATGAATATAATGAAAATATTAAAAATAGAAATTCTTCAGTTTCTTCTTCTTCTTCTTTATCATCAACTCCTTCTTCTTCTTCAAGTGATAATTCTTCAGATTCAGATTATGAATATGATGTTGATTATGATGATGATGATAATAATAAAATTAATGATCCAATTATCTTATCAAATAATAATATTTTATCCCTTAATTATATTCAAAATAATATTGATTCTCAATCAACAAATCAAAAACTTTTAATTAATGAAAATAATGATAATAATGATAATAATGATATTATTAATGAAAATATTCATATAAATTATTATAATCAATTTTACTGAGCCTCCTAATTCAGCTTTGCTAATTTTATTTTTTTTATTTTTCTCACCTTAAATTTTTAACTTTCCTCTCCCCATACAATTTTTCTCTTTACTATATTTATCCTTTTCATTTCTACACATTAGACCATCTATTTTACTTTAATTTCTTGTCCGTCTACTTATTTTCTTTTCAATTCTTTCGATTTATCTTTTTTCAATCATTTTTTTTTCACTTCTATTATTACCATTATTACTTTTTACACAAATATTTATATCATAGCTAACTAAATAATTTATTATAACATTCTCAAAATTTTTGCAATTTCATTATCATCAGATTTATTTAATTTATTTTTATTTTCTTCTTCAATTAATAATCTTGTACTAATCATCCAATCTGATTTAAAAACTTGTAAAATATCCCATCTTTTTTTAATATTTGGATTCATCATATTAATAATTGTTAAAACTGCATCATCTTTAACGCTTTTTAAACTACGTGAAATAAATGAATCATTTCCAAATGATCTTTTAATATCAAATCCACATTTTAATTCATTTAATTTTTTTAATTCATATTTTTCTTTATATTTTTTAAAATCTTCATCATCTTCAGAGCAACTTTTCCATGGTTTACTAAGAAATTTCATTTGATAATATAATATTACAAGTGACCAAATATCAATTTTTTTCAAAATTTGAAATTTATTATTATTATTATTATTATTATTATTATTATTATTATTATTATTATTATTATTATTATTATTATTAATTTCATTTTCATTATTTTCTTCAATTAAAATATTTTTAATTATTTTTGAATTTAATAATTCTGGTGCTTTAAATGATGTTGTACCACGTGAAATTAAATTTAAATTTAAATTATTATCATTATTAAAATTATTTAAATCAATTGAATATCCAAAATCTGCATATAATAAATTACCATTTTTATTAATTAATATATTTTCAGGTTTAATATCTTTATGAATTATATTTTTGGAATGTAAAAATTTTAATCCTAATACAAGTTGATAAAATATTGAATCTTTAAATAATTGACTTGTTACTATATTCTTTTTCCTAATATTTGTTAATAAATTAAGTAAATCTAAATTTATAAAATAATCAAGAACAAAACAAATATCAATTGAATTAACTGAAGAATTTGTGGTTCTTGTTGTTGTTGTTGTTGTTGATATTGTAGATAATGATGTTGATGAATTTGATGATGATAAATTTGATAATGTCTCTTTAGATTCAGTTTTAAATATTTCTTTAGATGTTTCTTTAGATTCATTCTTTGATTTATATCTAAATAATCCATAAACTTTTGTAACATATTTACTATCTAATTTACAAAGTATAAGATATTCATTTAATGTATCAAATGTATACATCGGTTTAATAATATCTTTTCCTTCTTCCTTTTCTACTTCTTCATTCTTATTATTATTATTATTACTATTATTAATATCATTATTTGTTTCAGCCTTTTCACTATCATTTAATTGAACAGTTGTAAATGATGTATTCGATCTATTATCATTATTACTTTCAATTGAAGGATTTTGAACAGTTGAATTAAGATTAAGTTTAGAAATTGATGATGTCATTATATTATTTGGCGATCGTGGTGATAATGTAAGATTTGGAAGTATAGATGGATACCATGATGATGATGATGATGGTGATGATGATGATTTATATTGTTCATCTGATTGAAAATTTGTTGACTTATTAACCTTTAAATTATCATTATTAATATGAGAATGAGAACTTGATCTTGAAGATGAAAATTTCATTGATACTGATGATATTGATGATGTTGATGATATTGATGAAGATTTTAAAGATTTTGGAGTAAAATTTAAATCATTTTTACTTTTAAGTAATTTTACAACATATAATTTCCTATCAAATTTATTCTTCATTTTTAATATTGAACCACTTGATCCTTCATCTATTTTTTCAATTGAATCTTGAACCATGAAATCTGATAATATGGAAAGATCTAACTCATTTAATCTTTTAATATCATTAAATTGGCATATATCAATAAGCTCATCAAGATTTGGCTTCTTTAAATTAATAAATCCATCTAATATTTCATTAATTGAATTATCTTTATTATCTTTATTATCATTACTAATTTTACTATCATAATTATTATTTGATTGCTGATTTATTGCAGTATTGATATCAGAAGATGTAGATTTTGGTAGCGTTATATTTTGATGCAAATGTTTTGTTGTAACATTTGTTGTTTTATTCGAAGGTAAAGAAACAGGTTTTGTCTTTGATTTAAAATTATTTTGTGCTTTATTATTACTACTTCCAAAATGTAAGAAAGAAGGCATTGCATATATTATATCAACAACCTTTTCTTCAAATAATAAGTTATCTATTTGTCTTTGGATGTTTTCTAATAATAATGGATAAGAATTGTAAATGCTAATTTTGGATGTTAAAATTTGTTCATATGGCAACCATTTGTAAGTGCTATGGGTGTGTATATCTATGTATGTTCTGTTTGAAAGAAAGAAAGAAAGCATGGGTGTAAACTGTAAAGCAGGATACCAAGCCGGGTCATCTCGTGTTATGCTTTATACTTTGTACTGTCAACTGTCATAGCAAAGCAGAGCAGAGCAGGGCTGGATGCCATGCGGGGCAAAAGGCAAAAGGCAAAAGAGGACCAGCGACGAGCGAGAGAGCTTACGTCAGCACGCTGCGTGTGGGTCCGCAGTTCTCGCTGGCCACTCGGATTACAGAGACAGAGAGGGTGTCTAAGTCTTGATAATGCTGCTGATCGTACACATTACACATTACACACTCATATCATGTTGAAGATGTGTCAGCAGGAACACAGACACAACTCAGACAACACAGAAAACCACTCGGCTGCCTCACAGAAATGGCTGATTCTGTGTATCCATCCACTCTGGCCACCCAGATACTGACAGATATGGACTCCATGTCAATTCAAAATCATTTTTTAACTTCAGCTTCTTCAACTGTACAATCTTCAATTTTAAATGATAATGGAATGAATGTTTCAGAAACTGCAACATCAGTGGTATATTCATTATCTAAATCTTCAGAATCTTCATGGTTAATTATTAGACTTATTGATTCATTCTCTTTAGCCGTGTTACAACAATCTGGTGAATCAGGTATAAATGGAAATATTAATGATAATACTAATACATTTTTATCATATTGGATGTCACCATTTTCAATGATGTGTATGATTACAGCAGTTATAATGAATAGAATTATTATTTTCGCATCAGCTAGAAGAAATAAAAAATTACCATTTATTTCAAATATTTTATTAAGAACATTTGCAATTTATATTTTATTTCAAGGTAGTTATGGATTATTTGTCAGTCTTAAATCTTATTGTAAATTCCCAATTTTACAATATTTTTTAAAATCAAATTATTTTACATTTAATAAAGATTTATTTATAAATAAAACATTTTTATCAATTCCTTTTGGTACATCATTTTTTGAAATTAAAAATGATGAAAATTCAATTATTGAATTTATTGGTCCAACAACATCAATATTAAAATGCTTCCATCTTTCACTTTGTATAAGTCAAATACTTGATACTTTTATTGCTGTTGCATCAGGTTCAAAACCTTCATTAGAAACAGGTATAACATTATTTGAATATTCTTTAGCATTTCAAGAAGCTCAATTTGCAACAAAACCTTCAATAGAATTATTAATAATTGCATTGATTGCATTATCTAATCAACTTAATATTCATATATTAGGATTATTTAATTTAACAAAATATAAATTGGTTTCATCTTCAATTATTGGTTTATTTACTTTATCATTTTATTCTTATAATTTATTCACTGCAAATATGTTACAAATTCCATTCATAATAATTCTTGGATATTTTCCTCATTTTTGTGTACTTATCCTAATCCTTTTAAGTGAATTAATATTCTTATTATCTGGTATATTTAGATTTTCATTTAATGATTTAACAATGATGAGCTTATTTGAAAATTGGAATTCAATTAATATATCATTATCAGATGATTTTTATACTGCATTGATTAATTTTGGTGAATTTATAATTAATGTTTCTATTTCACAATGTTATATTCATGAAACTTCAAATATAAATTTACCTTTAGATAATTATATTAATTTACAATTAAATGGTATGAAAAATAACGAAAAATTATTAAAAAAGATAAATGGTTATGGAAATGAATTTAAGAACAATCCGGAATTGATCGAAAATAATTCGCAAATTGGAAATGATAATAATAATAATAATAATAATACTATTAATAATATTAATAATATTAAATATAAACAAAATAAAAGGAAAAGATCTTGGATATTTGTAAATAGATTAAAAATGCTTAATAGGATGATTTGGAAATTTTTAAAATTGATTAATCTAAAAATTAAAGGAATTTTCTTTAAAAAGCAAACTATATCAATTAATGCTAATTCTCAAACTATATCATCAAATATTAATAATGCTAATATTAAAGATAAATCTATTAAAACTTATCGTATCGTTTCTAACGATCAAGGTGGATTTTTTTATGAAAGTGATCAAATCAAAACTACTGATATTGATACATTAAATAATGATGAAATTGAATCTTCATATTCAAAACTTTTGTTAGATACAATTTTATTAGATAACGATAACTCACCAGATTTTGAAGATATTGAAAATTATTATGATGATAATTATGATGATGAAGATAATAATGATGATGATGATGATGATGATGAATATGATGATGATGAACATCAAATTGATTTTATAGAAGAAATAAATTTGTCACATGATACCACTGAAAAAAAGATTGAGGCAACAACTATTGCCTTAAATGAGTTAGTCACATTACAAGATTTGAAAAAATTACTTATACCTTCTACAGCAGCAGATATTAAAACAAATCAAATTTTAAGTTATCATATGCAACATTTAGATGATAATGTATCTCATTTAACAAGATCACATTTTAATAATTATTATGTTGATGATTTAAAACTTCTAGATTTATTAAGAGAGAAAAGTCAAAATAGACAAGTTGAATCCTCAGATCATTTAAAAGATTATAATTACAGCTATATGTCTGATCACGATCATGACATAGAAAATGATGATTTAGGTATTTGTGTTATTTGTCATGAAAATTCAAGACAAATTATACTTTGGCCTTGCAAATGTCTTGCCATTTGTGAAAATTGTCGAATCTCACTATTTGTTAGAGAATTTGCAACATGTGTTTGTTGTCGTCATAGCGTGGAAGGTTATAGTAAAGTTTATATACCATAAAAGAACGGATTGATTATAATAGAATTTGTATATGTATAGATTAATGGCATCCATTACCTTTATAACCAGTAATAATGTTGGTTTTCATCGAAACGTTATTTTTTTTTATTTTTATATAATATAAGCTTATCTATTGTATTGAATAGATTTCTATTTATACGTAGTTGTGAATTAAATTCAATAAATTAATGGTTATATAATCAAGAAAATACCTATTTGATATTACATTTTATTTTCTCTTTTATTTCTCTTTTTTGCGTCGATCGACGTTTTCCAAAATGTCTCGCGTTTCAAATAAAAAGAGTCTCGAAATTTGAAGAAGCTCTGACCTCTGACCTCTGACAATTTGCAGTTATTTGTTTACCTTTTTCTTTTGTGCAGCGAGTGAAATGGGAAAAAGTCAAACAAAGCTGTAAGTTTTGGTTTTGGTGCACGCTGCAATAATAATACATTCGTGTTTAGGTTCTAAGTTGAACGTTAATACAAACCTAACAACAGTTGGCAATTGTATCTTACATCAAAAACAGTGTGATATTACCTATTTCTGTGCTCGTGTTATTATTTCCATAGCCATTAGTCAATAGTTCATACTTCAAATAGATCAATATCCAAATATGAGAGAGATTGTACGTGTTATTTGTTTTCTTTTTTTTTTCATTTACAAAAATCGAAGAGATAAAGTCTATTTAAGAAAATATAAATTATTTGGTCACTATGAGTTTGTTGAATTCGTTCATTTTTATTTATCAAACTAAAATATTAATGTGAATCATTATGGACTTGATCCTTTTAAAAGGCGAATCATAAGCTCATTTTTATCAGATTATCTAAAAAATTAACTAATATTATTTTCAACTTGCAATATAAATAAATTACTAATGAGTTAATACTAACATTTTTTTTCTATTTTAATTTTTTTTTCAATTACAGATTCACTTATCTACCGGTCAGTGTGGTAATCAAGTTGGTGCCGCATTTTGGGAAACCATTTGTAACGAACATGGTTTAGATCCAAATGGTAACTATCATGGTACCAACCCATTACAAAAATCAAGATTAGGTGTTTATTTTAATGAAGCTTCAAGCGGTAAATATGTTCCAAGAGCTGTTTTAGTTGATTTAGAACCAGCAACTATCGAAACCGTCAAAGCTTCCAAATACGGTAACTTATTTAGACCAGATAATTTAATTTATGGACAAACTTCTGCTGGTAATAATTGGGCAAAGGGACATTATACTGAAGGTGCAGAATTAGTTGATTCTGTTATGGATGTTGTTAGAAGAGAAGCTGAAGGATGTGATTCTCTGCAAGGTTTCCAAATCACTCATTCTTTGGGTGGTGGTACTGGTTCAGGTATGGGTACCTTGTTAATCTCTAAAATTAGAGAAGAATTCCCAGATAGAATGATGGCTACATTTTCAGTTATGCCATCTCCAAAAGTTTCTGATACAGTTGTTGAACCATATAATGCCACTTTGTCTGTTCATCAATTAGTTGAAAATGCAGATGAAACATTCTGTATTGATAACGAAGCATTATATGATATTTGTGTTAGAACTTTGAAAATTCAACAACCTTCTTATGATCATTTAAATCGTTTGGTTTCTTCTGTTATGTCTGGTGTTACTACATCTTTACGTTTCCCAGGTCAATTAAACTCTGATCTTAGAAAATTAGCAGTTAATTTAGTTCCATTTCCAAGACTTCATTTTTTTATGGTAAGTTATGCTCCATTAACTGCTGAAGGATCACAATCATTTAGATCTTTAACTGTTCCAGAATTAACTCAACAAATGTTTGATCCAAGAAATATGATGGCAGCTTCTGATCCTAGAAAAGGTAGATACTTAACAGCAGCTGCATTCTTTAGAGGTAATGTATCTGTTAAAGAAGTTGAAGATGAGATGCACAAAGTTCAAACTAAGAATCAAGATTATTTTGTTGAATGGATTCCAAATAATGTTCAATCATCTGTTTGTTCCGTTCCACCAAGTGGTTTAGATATGTCTGCTACTTTCATTGGTAACTCTACTTCTATTCAAGAGTTATTCATCAGAGTTGGTCGTCAATTTACAGCTATGTTTAAAAAGAAGGCTTTCTTGCATTGGTATACAGCAGAAGGTATGGACGAAATGGAATTTACTGAAGCGCAATCTAACATGAACGATTTAGTTAGTGAGTATCAACAATATCAAGAGTCCTCTGGATTAGATGAAGACATGGAATACGATGAGCAAAATCAAATGGAAGACATGTAAAATAAATGAAAGATAAACAATATATTAGATGCAACTGAATTTACAAAAGTAATTGTATTCGATTTAATTTGTCGTCCAATTTTTTAATCACCAGTCATAAATTATTAGTTTTTTTATCATTTCTTTGTTTCTTCCCTTTACTTCAAATTTTCTCCCCTTTTTATATTGAAAACCTTTTGATTCCACAATTTTTATTTCATTTTTTCTGGCTTTGTTTTTTTTTTTTGTGATTAGTACTTATCAACCTCGATTTAGTTCAAATCCCTCCCTCTTCTTACCTTTTCCGATATTCTTTTCAGGCCAGTTGATTTTTTCATACGGTCTGATATATATATTTCTAATTTTAAATGTATCTCTATAACCTATAATTTAATACTTATATATTTTTACGTTATTAGTTGTTATCCGAAGCAACTTAAATCATAAGAAATACGAAATTCACATATCTAATGTCGCCAGATTGCGTAATAGGGAAAGAAGTGCGATACCTTTGAATTTTACAAGTTGGTAGGTACGTTCATCAGTAAAAGTCCATCAATGAGCCGTAATACTAACCATATATAATATTAGATTTATATATAATAAGACAATTAATTCTTAGGTTAACTATCAGAGAATATGTTTTGGCCTACTTCAATTACTGAAGTTCAGAAATTGCCAACAGTTCAATCACTCGAAGAATTATCCAAATCTGAAAATCACACATACAAGTCAAATCCACACGATGATGATATTATTGACATTTTAAGCAATTATTCTAATGGATTGCCTTATGTTATATTAACATACAGATCTATATATCTTTTTGATTGGACACATAAAGCACCTGTGAATGTTCATATTAGATCTAATGAATCAATTGAAAAGTTTGGATCAAATATATCGGTAAAATTATCACCAAATCAACAAACATACGCTATCAAGACTGATAAAAATGTTATATTAATGTATACAATCAAAGCAACTGGTAGTGATAGTGAATTACTTGGAATTTATTCAAATAGTGGAACATTAATTCAAAATGGATATCCATTGACTCAATATGAAACTGATCCATATGTCTACGGTGGGTTCAATTCAAAATTTAGTTTAAAATCAAATGATCAAAAAAATGGTATTGTTAAGAATATTCTAAGTACATTTATGGGAATAGATGGTAATGAAATACCTATTGTTGACCTAGGATTACGTCTAAAACTAATTTTAAATGTAGCTAGTCCAATCGTTGAATATTGTTTTATTGGAAATATGGAATTGTTATTAATCAATACTAATCCACATGCATTTCAAGTTATTCATTTAAACTCCAAAACTTCAAATGGTTCAAATACATTAAAGGAAAACAATAATTTAGCCGCAGAATCTAATAGTAATATTACCTTTATATTAGCTGATGAACTAGATTGGTTTAATAACCCAAATATTAATGATAGCAACGAAATCTTAGATATGGATTATAATTACGATTTGGATTGTTTCTTATGGTTTAACACGAAAGGTGATGCATTGTTGGTAAAACGTGCTGGAAATGATGTTTCATTAGAACTGACTGCTAAATCTCTTTACAAGTGTGAATCTAAAGATTTTCAAGTGATTAAAGGTTTAATTAATCATTTTAAAAATACGATTTATTTATTATTAGAAAACGGTGATTTATTAATCTATAAATTATATGATGATTTATCTTCCAAACTTTTAAAAACTGTGAGAGCTTGTTTACCTGCTAAGGGACCATGTGGTCTTTATCTAACACCACATGGCGATTCATTTATTGTGCTATACAAAAATGGTTGGAATGTATTTTCCTCATTAGGAAATCAAAATTTTTCAACTTTTGAATACGATCAATTAAATATATCAAATATAAAGAAAATTCAATTTTTAAGTGAGAAAGAATTGGTATTGATAAATAATATTAATGAAATCATTTATATTGATCTCACGGTTTACAGTATTGGGCAAGGGTTTAATTCATTATCTATAAAAAGACCATTATTATACGATAGAGATAAAATTATGATTTTTAAAGCCTATGAGAAAAAGCTAGTTGATCATCATCATTATAATTATAATTTAGATGATATAACTAATAGAAGTACAGATGTATGGTTTACAGAATTGTTACCATTACATTTTAGGATTAACAATAACATTATTCGTTCATGCTCTGTGAGTGAGGATGGTAACAATGTTTGTATTGTTGGAAATTATGATGTTATAATATTTAGTGTGTTAAATCAAAAATGGAAATTTTTAGAAAAGATTGAAGATAGTGCTACTTTTGAAAAAAACGAAATTCTTGTTAAAAAATGTTGTTGGTGGAAAAATTACCTAATTTTAGGATCATCATCATCGTCATCAATGACAGTTGAAAACAGTAAAAAATCTGAAATTACTGTCTTTTCAGAAAAAGTATTAGATGATAATGAAAGTTTTAGTGTGGAATTCATAGTATGGAATTTTAATTTTGAAAATACTCCATTTAATGAAGCCTTTGTCAATTTTAATGTTGATAGTCATAATGATTTACTTTTTGTTATGAGTGATCACCTGAATTGTTATACGTGGAAACTGAAATTGAAAACAGAAGTAACGGCTAAAATAAATGGTGATTATATTTCTAAAAATGGTGGATTATATGATTCATCTATGAAAACACTGAAATCATCAATTACCTTTGAAAAATCTATTGTATATCAATTGAAATCATGTTTCAAAGAAACAGATGAATCAATTATTCTAAATTATGGTACAATATTAATGATTACTGATACCGACCTATTATTTTTATCAAATACAGATCTATATTATATAAGAAGGGAAAGGGAAAAATACACTATGACATTTAAATATGTTACATACTTGATTAATGATTGTGTTGAATACGTTCATAAATTAAACAACTCCTTAATTTGTTTATTTGATGGTTCACAATTAATCCATTACAATTTAAGTGATAATATAGATCTTCTTAAATTAAAACCTATCAAGATTAGTATTGGTAATGATATAATACAAGATTCTACAACTGGTCATATTATGAAATATATAGGTACATGTCCGTATCCTCTTACTACTATTGCATATCAAAATGTACTATTTGGTATTGAAATTGAATGTTTCAATAAATTAAAATTAAAATTAGAAACAACTAGAAGAAACTATTTGGCTGATCTAGTTAATCATTATATTTTATCTAATGTTTCAGTAAAAGTCTTAGAAGATGATTCAAATGCCATAAATATTGCTACTGTATATGGTAAATTTTCAAGATTTAAAAATTTTAAATATGTTTTAGAGAAATTAATGGTTGATTATTTACAAAATTGTTATGATCATAAAGATTATGATACCAATGATGAATATTTTAATCGGTTATATGCATTAATAAATCTTGCTGGTAACTCATACGAAATTATACTAAATTGTTTAAAAAAGACAGAAACTCACTTCTGGCCATTATTTTTTAAAAAGGCTGATGAGACTCCTAGATATGTTGTTAATCAGTTATTTACTGAATCTGATGACCAGAAATTGACTGCACATTATTTTATTATTATGTTGAATTATGAAAAGTATGATAATCAACAAAAGACGGATGATAAGAATAAAAATAAGAAAAAAGGAAAATCATACAAAGAAAGTATCAGTACAGCTGATCAAGATCTAATTGTTAATATTTTAAAAAAGTTAGTTCTTGCAAGAGATTTTGATACATCATTTGAATTAGTTCGCTTTATGAAAATAGTTGATGATAAAATGATGCATAAATGTCTAGAAAAAATGAAAATATATCTTAAAAATTGAAAAAGAACTTATATTTATAAGTGATAAAAATAAATATTTATGTATAGTATTAGAGTACATTATTTTTTATATGTTTTGTGTCTATTTGGTAAATACTAATGTTTGTGATATAAGTAAACAAACAATATACTTGTTGAGGTGTTTTTTTTTCTACAATAGCAATTTTGCAAGTGAAAGTATACAGTAATAATTCAATTCATTATAAATTGAAGAATTAGTTTAAGCATGTTTTGGTAAGCTAATAATAACATTAAGATTCGGATGTTTTAAATGATATATAAAAGTTTTAAATGAATAAATAGAAGAATATGAATAAATAGAAGAATATGAATATAGGGAAGTGAATTGAATTTTGATTAGGGAATTTAATTTGCACCCTTTAAGAATTTTTGAACAAAACTGTTACCAGAAGTAGAGCTGTAATGTTCGAAATCTTCGAAATATTTCATAACGTGACATTGTTGCTTCCAGAAATTAACTAATTCTTGGAACTCCATTTGACCCTTCATATAAAGGACATTCTTTGTAGCAAGATCTTCAACATATCTATGTCTTTCAAATTCTTGTCTGATCTTGGTCTTAACTTGGTATGATGGAATATCTAAATCGTAAGAGTTAACGAATTCTCTAGAATGTCTTAAATATCTTCTGTATAAGTTCAACACACGGGATCTAAGATCAGCACTGGTGACGGAGAATCTTGCGGTTTCAGCAAAAGCAGTTGGAGTAGTCATCTTAAGAATGGAAATGTGTTTGTAAGAAATTGAGATGTGGCCTGGAGGTTTCAGGAAATCTATGCAATGTATACAACTGCAAGCATTCAATCAATAAATCCAGCTAGCCAACCACATAAGTGTAAATTCTTACAACAAGAATCTACAATGCTCGCATATGGAAATATGGAGAAGATGGAAAGTTGTGAGGGGTCTTTGGTGCACGGGTGTTTCAAACTACTTTTTGTCGCGACAGAGGTTTTGTTGTGATTTAGCCGGCTAAAAAAATAACAATAGTTAATTAAGGAGAAAATAGAAAATAACATTATAAACAGTAATTAATTTCAATCTATATCTCCATGCCAATAATCATCTCTAACTCACATAGTATAGTATAAAACTCAGTGATGGAAGTTGCAAAGAAATTTAGCTGCAAGGTTTACCAAAATCCTGACAATTTTACCTTTATTTTAGGATGCATCCTAGCTATTGGAATATTCAGTTCTTATCTACCACAACACATTAAAATCATCAAAAGGCGATCTAGTGAAGGCCTTTCACCGGCATATCTACTTTTAGGATCGTTATCTGCATTCTCTGCATTTACAAATATATTCATTGTAACAGTTCCAGCTAGAAGATGTTGTGTTAGTACACTTAGTGCATTTCAATGTTCAAATGCCCTAGTTGGTTTCTTTCAAATATTTTTACAGGCAATTGGATTTATATTAATATTTGTACTTTGTGTTTCCGTCACTAGAAATTCAATTCGAGAATCAAAGACAGATTATCATAAACTTACTCTTAATTTCAATATCTTTTTACTTTATGCAACTCTAAATGTTATTTTTATGACATATCTCTTTCATATTGATAAAAAAAATAAACTGGAAGAATTATTTTTTTTTGCAGATATTAGCGGAGTTATATCGACTGTTCTTGCATTGATACAATATCTTCCTCAAATATATACTACTTTCCATGTTAAACATCCTGGTAGTTTATCAATACCAATGATGTGCTTACAAACTCCTGGTGGTTACTTGTGGTCGTTCAGTTTGTACTCTCAACCAAATTCAAAATGGAGTTCATGGTTACCATTCTTTGCTTCTGCAAATCTTCAACTGATATTACTTACTATGTGCCTTTATTATAAAATATACTTCCCAACAAGATTAACAGAAGCTAATGCTGAATTACGTATTGCTGAAGAGAACCTTTCTCACTCGGCACATTCCCAATCAAATGAAAATACTCCTCTGATTTAAATTCCTTATGGAAATTCCTCTTTTCTAAATCATAAATATATAAGATTTATTCTTTGAATACTACATTATTTAAAGTAAAAATATATAAAAAATATAAAAATAATATGTAAAATCATATCAAACAGAAATGGTTTTCCATATATTCAAACCATCAGTTCCTGTACTCACCAAAGTACCTGGTATTTGTTTATGCCATCTGACATCCTTAACATCTTTTTGCCAATGAACAAATAATAATTGTGGTGGAATATCGTTTAATTCCTTCATTTCTTGTCTTTGTTGTGCAATTTCTTCATCATCAGCTTCAACTGCCAAGTCCCAAAGTGTAACTGTATTATCTTCGGATGAAACAGCAACTATGGATTCATCTAATGGATTGAATGAAATTGATGTTATTGGAGATTTATGGAAATCATATGAAACAACAGGTGTTGGTTGAGTATTTGGTTGGAAATTTCTCAAATCCCAAACACCCCATGAACCATCATCATGACCAGATGCTAATAAATAATCAATCTTATCACACCATGAAATAACATTAACATCACTGTTAGATGCAACAACACTTAAAGCAGGCTTATGTTTTTTGGATCTTGTATCCCAAATTCTTATATATCCATCACAACCACCAGTTGCAAAAACAGTCTTTTCAGATTTTGACCATTGAATATCTTCAATTGAAGAATCATTTACTTGATAAGGTGTACGATCGGTAACCCATTTACTGTTACTTCTAGATGTGTAATATATTCTACCAGTAATATCACCAGTAAGTAATGAACCATCTTCAGTCGAAGACCAATCAATACCATAACCTTCAACATTACCATGATTTTTAACTATATGTACTGGTCTCTTATTTTGTTTAGGTATAACATAACCTGGAGTATCAAAAGCTTTGAATTGTGAAGAAATATCAAAAATGTAAACTTCACCACTTTCAGACATAGTTGCAGTTAAATATTCGTTTGTTTTAGACGCAAATGGTGATACTCTAAGTCTATTTGTAGTGTATTTTAATGGTATAGTTTCACTTTCTAAAATTGGATTATATTGTTCATCATCTTCATCATCAACATCAGAATCATTTTCATCATCTTCAGATTTAGCAAGTGTTTTTGATAAAGAAGACAATTTCATAACAATCATTTCATTATCCTTAGTTTTGGATGCTTGAGTTGCAGTTGTAACATACATCTTAACTGGATAACTTCTTCTTTCGTTACCATATCTATCTGGTAATATATCTAATGTAAGACATGGCCAAGGCATATTCACATTATGTAACATTTCATAAACAGTAGGATCTGCTTCTAAAACTTCATCAGGTCCTAATGGTCTAGATCTATGTGGTAAATATAAACCATTTTCTTCATCATTTTGAACACCTTCTTCTGTTGCTGCCTTTTGTTTTGTCTTTTCTACAAGTCCATCGGTATCAATTGCATTTTCTAATTCTTCATCGAATTGATCCAATTCAATAATTTCACCTTCACTTTCATAATCATCACCGGAAAGATCTTCCATACCACCTTCAATTCCTAATTCTTTTGCTAATTCTTCTCCATCTTCCATATCGATATCCTGCAGTTTTGGGGCTGCTGTATTTTTCTTGTTTAATGGGTAGTCATCACCGATATCAGAAGCATTTCTTTTTGACATGATTACTAGTTTTTGATTTTGCTAGATATAAATTAAAGATTTTAGAAGATGTAAAACAAAGTTAAAAAATTATGGTGTCACATTAGTTTAAGATAGAGACGAAGGAGATATAAATGAAAAAAAAAATTTTTGTGAAATGAACAGATCTGAGACAAACTCATTTTTCCACGACATCACATTTGTCGCACACTTAAAATCTGAAATTTTTCTATCCGCAATTTTCTTTACTTCCCGATATTATTGTCTACTACTATTATTATGGTTTAAGCATCACAAAAGTACGTCTAAAAGATCTACAGAAAAATATTAATTATTACATTTCTCAATAACCAGAATTGAAAACATGGAGAGAAAGTCATTTTTGGATCAAGAACCTCCTCCAGGATATATTGCTGGTATAGGGAGAGGTGCAACTGGTTTTGTCACCCAGGCAGATCTCGGATCTACCAGAAAGTTACCAATATCAGCATCTGGAAATAGAAATAATGGTGAAGTTGAAAACCAGTTTGCAGATTCAGAATTAGATATTAGATCATCATTATCTACAGAAAATAAAGAAGATTTAGAAGCAGAAAAAATTTACGATGGTATAGAAAATTTTCTAGAGAGAAAACGAATTAAAAGACGTAAGAAAGAAACTGCAAAAGAGCATGAAGTCAATGGTGTTACAGTGAAAACAGAAGGTGTTTCAGCAAGTATTGCAACAATAGCTGATCAATTTAAAGATGTTAAGAATGATTTGGCAACAATATCTGACGAGCAATGGGAAAAACTGCCTGAATCTGGTGATTTCACTAGAAGAAACAAAAGACTTAGGAATGAATTACAACAGCAACAAAGATTTTATAGAAACTCAGACATGCTTGCATTAGGTTTAAAAGATGCAGGTGCTACTGATACTACATTGGATGCAGCTAATGAAGAATTAGAAATTAATAATGATGATGACGATGATAATAATGACTTCGATAATAAATTTAAAGACAGTGTGAATTTGTTAGAACTTTCTCGTACCAAAGATAGACTACTTGAATATCAACTAAAATTAGGAAACCAAAAAACATCAACGGAAGTAGACAAAACGCAGTATTTAGAAAATTTAACTCCTATAAGTAAATATAATATTGGTGATTACCAAAAAACAAGACGATTACTTTCTAAACTGAGAGAGACTAGTCCATATAATGCACATAATTGGATTGCCAGTGCATTATTAGAATTTGATGCTAGAAAATCATATAAAGCCAAACAGTTGATTCAAGAAGGATGTGAAAAGTGCCCCAAGTCAGAAGAAATTTGGTTAACCAATCTTAAAATTCATGTGGACGATGTTCAAACTAGTAAAGTGATTGTAGCAGATGCAATTAAATTCAATTACAAATCTTTGAAACTGTGGTTAAAAGCAGTAGAACTGGAACATGAAAATCTTTCTAAAATACGTGTCTTACGGAAGGCATTGGAATTATTACCCCATATACCAGAGCTTTGGCTGGAAATTATTAAGTATGAAGAAAATAAGGAAATATCTATTAAAATGCTTCAAAGAGCCTCAGAAATAACACCCGATTCATTAGATTTGTGGATAAAATTATCTGAATTGCAAGATATAGATGAATCGATAGATACGTTAAAAAACTCAATTAATCATATTGCTGAAATTGAGAAGTATAAAATTTGGATCAAAATTGCTAAACTTGAAGAAGATAGATCTGGAAACGAAGTTAAAATTCAAAAATATATCACTGAAGCATTTGAAACAAAAGTCTGTGATTTTGAGGAGTGGATAAAACACGCAGAAGCTTGTGAATGTGATAAACATGTTTTATCTTGCAAGTCAATTATTTTTAAACTGTTATCAGATGAGAACATTTCTAGTGCTGAGAAATTGGTCACTATAGCAAAAGAACAATGCGCTAAAGGTAATGTTGAAACTGCAGGTTCAATATTAATGTTTGTAACTTCTAATTATCCGGAAAACATGGATGCATGGGTGGAATTCTTTGCTGTGAAAAGAAATTTGAAAGAATATAAAGATTTATTTTTAACTTATGAGATGGCCATAAAATCTTTGCCAAAGCAAGTTGAAATTTATATAATGTATGCAAAGGATAAAATTAAGTTTGATAATGATCTTGAAAGGGTACGTTCAATTTTAGCTGATGGTTTGCAGCAATTACCATTTGATCATTCTCTGTGGACTTTTGCTATTGATTTTGAAATTAAATCAGGGAGAAGTTTAATTGTTAGAGATTTATTTGAAAATTGTCTGAATACAATACCTCAAGTAAGTATTAATATTTGGATTAAAAGAATTCATTTTGAAAAAAATTTGAATGAATATAATTTAGCTCTTAAAATAGTAGAAGAGGCTCTTGAAAAATATCCAAAAGAAGAACTTTTATATCTTGAAAAAAGCGAAATTTACAAACTACTAGATGATTATGAAAATGTCAAAATTACTTTAGACACTGGTATTAAGCGATGCATCAATAACTTGCATTTATACATAGGTATGTCAAACCTTTATGAACGACATTTTTCAAATCTTATTAAGTCTAGATCTATTCTTGATCAAGCATTGTCATTACATCCAAAAAGTGATGCTTTACATCATGAACGAATACTACTTGAATTGAATACAGATAACAGAACTCATGCACAAAGACTTCTGTCTAAAGCACTTGGTTTAGTACCAGAATCGCCATTATTATGGTGTGATAGTATAAATCTTGCAACAAAACAACAAATCAAAAATATATACTCTTTGGCATTAAAAAATACTAAAGATAATGTCAATGTCATTTTGACTATTGCTAGAGATTTGTGGAAAAATGGTAAAATAGATAGAGCATACCAATTTTTTAAGGCATGTCTGGAAAAAGATTCCAATTATGGTGATGCATACATTAGCTACTATGCTTTCCTTCTTAAGTTTGGAAGCAAAGATGAAATGAAACAATTAGAAGACAATATTAAAAATCTATTCGAGCAATTACATGGAACAGCTTGGAATGATCTCATAAAAGAAAACGAAAAAAGGGGTGTCAGTGAACTTCAGTTACTAAGAGAAGCAGCAGTTGATGTTTCTAAACATATTTAAATGTTCCCTATAGTGTATTATTCATAGTTATGTAAAATTATTTTGTATTTCATTAATAGAGTAATTAATAAAATGAATTATAGTTTACTTCACTCTAAAAATGCTTGATCTGAATTTTTGATTACATAACGCAACTTGAGAAGATTTGCATTGGTCTTTTGAAGAGAGTTCCCCCACTGTACTTTCTCTTTTGTCAAATTGAGTTAGGATAATCAGTTGCAGCTTGAAATAGATACTATAGCATATTATATCCATAATCACTGTCAAATATGATGCTGGGAAAATTTAAAGTGGGTAGATTGGGTGCATTCAGTTCAAGAGCTACTGCCCAATCTCAAAGGCCGTATGCAAGTGCCAAAACCGCCAATATTGATTGGAATCCAATTAGATCAAAGAAACAATTGAAACAAGGTATTGAATTTGATGGTTCAGCAAGTAGAAAAGTATTTTTTGGTCTTTTATGTCTTGCACCTATTATTACATTTGCTTTGGGTACATGGCAAACTAGAAGATTAAAATGGAAGAATAAATTAATTGCTGAATGTGAAGATCGATTAACTTATAAACCAATACCATTACCAAAGAATTTAACTAAGGAAGATATGCCTAATTTAGAATACAGAAAAGTTTTGGTTACTGGACATTTTGATTATTCTAGAGAAGCATTTGTTGGTCCTAGATTACATGATACACATAGAGGTTATACACTTGTTTGTCCATTCATTCAAAGTAACGGTGATGGTGAAGTTTTAATTGACAGAGGTTGGATTTCAGCAGATAAAGTCATTCCATCATCCAGAAATTTACAACACTTATCTGTTCCAAAGGGTGAAATTACCGTTGAGTGTGTTATTAGAGTTCCACCACAAAAGGGTGTGTTCAATATTGACCATGATAAAAACTCAAGATTATATCAATACTTAGATGTTGAGGCAATAGCAAGTGAAATGCACAGTAGGCCTCTTTATTTACAAGCATTGCAAAATTATCATGATAGACCAGAATGGGCTAGTGGTGAAGATTTGAGCCAAGTAAAAGAAAATGCAAATGATAAAACAAAGAGTTGGGCATTCTGGAAACAAAAGTCTAAACCAATTACAGAATCCACTTCTTCTATTTCTAAACCTTCACTTGGTTATGATACTGCTGAAGAATTTGATCCTTTGCAATTTATAAATGCTGGCGTTCCATTGGGTAAGATTCCCAAAGTTGATTACAAGAATAATCATTTGAACTACCTTGTCACATGGTATTCCCTTTCTGTTGCATCATCTGTATTATTGATCTACATGTTTAGAAAGGGAAAATTCATGAATCCAACAGAAGAAAAGTTAAAGTATGCCAAAAAGATTGCGGATTAGACTCCATACAGTTTATGTGTCTTTATTAATCATGTACATAACACCAAGTTTATTATTATTACATTTTATATGTATATTTTTTTTAGTTAAACCCTTATTCAATATAACTAAATGGTATAAAAATCGGTTCGCCTAAAAGTAGTATTAATCTATAAAAGTAAAAAAAATTAAGAAGTAAGATCTATTTAGCTGGTTCTTCAAAGCGGAGACTCTTTCTTTGTTTCACTTGCCCTTTTTCATCAGACTTTTTTAATCCGCCTTTCTTCGCCTTTGTCGTTCGTTTATCATCATCACTCTGAGTGCCATTGTCATTGGATTCAGCATCTAAAGAACTAATATCAGCAGATCCAAATCTAGTAGATTTTTCAGTTGTAATATCATTAGAAATTCTGACTTCTTTACCAGAAGAATTATTGACTGATTCAACTTTGTTTCCTGTACTGTTGGTACCAATATATACTAATTCTGCAGTACGTATCCACCTTCTTCTTCTTGTATATTTACTGAAACCATCTTCAGTTATTGGATTTTTCCATGTATTATCATAATAAATCCAACCATCATCAGATTTTGGATTAGCAGTTGTTTTTGGTTTGGTTGAAGGTAACTGTATTGATCCGTCATTTGTTAAATCTAATCTCCAAGTTTTGTCAATCCATCTCCATACCATACCCTTTGTACTAAATTCTTCGTCATTACTACCAACTTTTTCATCCCCATTTTCATCTTGTAAATCGATAGATAAAGGTAATTGTGGTAATTCAAATGATTCTATAGGTTCTGATTCATTCAAAAATTCATCTGTCCAGGGAGTTCTTTCATATGATAATAAATTTGGAGTCCAACCAACCCCGAGCCAACGTCTTTGATTTTCATAAATAACATATGTAAAACGGACTGAAGATTTTGAATTCACACCTTGACTAAAATTGTTAGTACCTGAATTAGAAACTGTATTTTTACTGAATCTATTTGATAATTTTTTATTAAGATTGAATAATGTAGATGCTTTTGTCAAACCTGAATTTTCAAAATCTAAACCAGTCAAGTAAAAGCAGAGTAATCTAAAAGTACGTGATTTCCATAATAAAGCACGTGTAATTTTAGACCATTTTGAATGATAAGTCAATACTAGAATGTTTAAGATTAAGAACATTTTGTTTGGTGGTAAAATGAAAAAGCTAATAACAACGTAAACAGGTGATAAGAAAACAGTTGTAAATAATAATCTTTTCAAATCACCAGATGAAAGATCTAATTCAACAATAGGAGAAATTAATATTTCCGCACGTTTAGATATTTGAGTCATTGTTTGTATAACATCATCAAGTGTAGAATATCTTATTTGTTGATCTTTAACATATGCTTTACATTCGGAATATATCCATAAAGCAAAAACAGGAGTTAAATGACCTAAGTAAATGATTAGCGGCTCATAATATAAAATTGAAAATGAAGTTAGTACGACTAAAAATATGGATAAGTTGATTGAATCATCATCGTTCCAAGTTAAAATATTCAATACTTTCAACGTTAGAATAAGAAATGGATATGATTTTATTAAACTCTTACTTACAGTTGGAGGAGTTGAAGAAAGTAAGGGAGAACTTTTAACAGCAGAATGTTTAGATGCATTGGTTTGATCATCAACAGTGTCAACATCTTTTTCTGATGTGAATAATCCTAGTGCAATACCAATACCTCCTATTACTCCAGATGTAGATGTCTTATCTCCATTAGTTTCATTATTGTTTGAACTTGATGATTGAGGTAAAACCATTGATATTGGATCTGTATTTTTGTTAGAAATACCTGTAAAGGAAGCTTTTAATTCGTCTGTGTTTGTGAATTTAATACCAGGTTGAGATTGAATTGATGTCACTGGAATGGAATTAATTTTAGGCTCAATGTGTGAAATTGTTTCTTGTTGAAGAGATACAGGTTTAGATGTTGTAGTTTCAGTAACAAATTCTAATGATGAATTTTTTTTAGCATCTGTATTCTTGCTATTTGGAGAAGATGTTGAAGTTGTCACATTTACTTGAGAAACAGATGTGGTTTCATTATGAGTTGGAGATAAGTTCCCCACTAAATGTGATATAGTAGAGCTCAATGACGAATCATTGGAAATAATTGGGTTAGTTTCTTCTGTATTTGTAGTAGTTGCAGACTGTTTTAAAGATTCATTATCTAACTTTTTGGCGAGGTCAACATCAGATGCATTGCCCTTCTCTGATGTATCCGAAGTATCGGTTGTGTGGCTCATTTTAATTTGGTACTATTCGGGTTGAGAGTTTAATTGACTAAGTGAAGTAATAAAAAGTTCAATAATTTAGGAATATATGAAAAATTAGATGAAGAAAATAATGATTTTGGATGTACAAGTAGTCTAAAGTACACAAACTGTATTTTTCCAGAAAAAGACAACTAATTTTTTATAGGAACTTCTTCCTTGTTCTGAGGAAAAAGAGGGATAAAAGATAAAATTTATAAAATGAAAAATGTGGAGCAGTCTGACAGCGCCTCTAATTTAATGTATATTTTGAGATTTGAGCCATGATCCAACCCTCATGGATCATGGACCCTGGGTCATGAATAGAGGTTTTGGGTTTTGGGTTTTATGTTTTAGATATATATATGATTCCTGTTTAAAATATTTAAAATTCACTATTTATTATTTATTATTTTTTATTATAATTTTTTGGGATGTTTAATTAATTAATATACATATATTATTATTACAATGCTGCAATGTCTTCCATTTCGACATCATCTAATTCATCATCATCTTCGTTATCATTTTGCTTATCGTCTTCATCATCGAACATTTTATCATCATCAATAGCACCACTCTTGACCTTCTTTTCAACATCAATACTTTTCTTATATTCATCTTTCAGTGTCCATTTAAGAGCATATGGACCTTTACGTTCCATTACCGCAATACTTTCAAGACATTCCTTAAGATATGCTTCTGGTTGATTAGTTTTTTCACGCAAACCTTTCATTGACCAATATTCATATTGATTAAATAATTTAAATAATAAATTCATTAAAACATCTCTTTCCATTCTAGCAGCACGGCCATCTTGTTTTGCAGCTTCTTTCTTCATTGCTAATTCTTTTGATAATGTAAGTGTTGAACCAGTTTGAATATTTGGATTTGCTCTACCTACCATAACACCAACTCTATCAGATTTTAAGTAATTTATTGTTTTACGTTTAACCATTTGATTCAGACGTCTCTTTTGTTCTAACATTCTTAATTTATTATTAGAGACAAGTTTTGTGGGTATAATTTGACATTCATGAACAATTTTACCAACTAATTCAGTTTTTTTAGGAATTGTTTTTGCATAAGGTATAAATTTTCTAAATTTTTCATATTTTTCAAATTTTGCATTTCTCCTACCACGTTTTTTATTATTTGATTCATCTTCTTGACCTTCAATATAAGTTGTACCTAAACCACTTTCATTTCTTTTTGATCTCCAAGTTGGATCATTTGCTCTCATTTCTCTATATTGAGCTTCTTTTTTATAATTTCTAACTTTTCTAGTCCATGAAGCTTCATGATTTAAAGCTTCTTTATTTAAAGTTTTCATACGTGGTTGATTTGGTAAATTAACAACTTGAGTTCTATACATTAACCTTTGACGAAATTGCTCAAATTGAGATTCACTAAAAGCATATTCATTTTCCATTACTTGTTTAATTAATTTAAGTTCATACTCTTTATCTAAAGACTTATGTTCTGGAATATTATCATTAAGTTCTAATAATATTTTATCTGATTTAACTTTTTTATTTGAATTTACAGAATTATTATTTGGATCATCTGGTGAATTTTTTGGAATTTTAATATTACCTAAAAGTTGACCATTAAGAAAATCATCAGATTTCCATAAATCTGCTAATTGAGGAGTTAATTTAACTAACCAAATTTGGTTTGTTGAATTTTCAAGGTTTAAATCAAGAGATTCATTTTGATCTAATTGAGTTTCATTAATTGATTCAATACCTTGAGGAATTGGTAAATCATCTTGATCATATGCAACATCATCTATTTGTTCATTAGATTCACCATTGGTATCTGTTACACTTGTAGTTGTCTCATTATTTTCCTTATTAGTAGTATTTCCATTGTTGCTTTTGCTGTTATTATTATTATTGTTATTATTATTATTACTATTATTAGCTGGAGTAAAAGAGACAGGAATTTCAGACATAGCGTTAATACCAGAATACTTGATCTTAGGAAATATATATAACAAATACGCAAAGGAATATTAGGTGTATTTTATATCAAGTGCATTAACATAGTATTATCGTTTATTCATGCTAAACTTTCAATTACGCCTTCAATATGAAGCTGGAATACTGGAAACAAAAAAATTAAAAAAAAATAAAAAAAAAATAAAAATTGGGGAACGTCGATCGACCCCCAAAAATTCAGGTTTTTTGAAATTACCAGGCTGTGCAACATTTGTAACAGCATGTGGTCCCCCTGTGCACAGCCACGAGTTCAGGGATTCTGGAATAAATTGGAGTTCTAGAATGAAATAATAGAAAACGTGAGCTAATGTGATGATCACGTTTGTGAATTAACGTGAAACGTGAAACGTGAAACGTGAGATATCGGATAATTATTGCTGGTTGTGTATTTTGAGCAATTTCAAATTTCAAATTTCCCACTTGCTACTTGCTATAAATAAATCAGACCCCCACGCCTCCATTGTATATACATGTTACTATTGTATTGTGTTGTTTATTGCTGAAGAGATCACAAAGTGGGCGTTATTTGTTATTTGCTTGTTTCGTTGCTCCTTCTTTCCTTTTGCCTCCTCCTTCTTCTTCTTCCTTTTCCTCCTCTTTTTCCTCTTCTTTTTCTTCTTCCTTCCCTCTCTCTTACCTTTTCTTCCTTTCTCTTACTCCTTTTTTCTCTCCTTTCCTTTCTCCAGACAACAGCAACTTTCTTAACTTAGAAAAAAACTCCCCCTCTTATAGTATCAAACGTTAAAATGTCCTCTCCAATCTCCAATCAAGAAATGATAAACAACGATAATGATTCTTCTAGTCACTTACCTCCAAGAAAAAGAGCTAGAACCGAAGCTGAAAAAGAACAGCGTAGGGTTGAAAGAATTATTAGAAACAGAAAAGCAGCACATGCTTCTCGTGAAAAAAAAAGAAAGCATGTTGAACAATTAGAAGCTTATGTTAAAGAATTAGAATTAAATTTATCGAATTCAATTAAATTAAATAATTCTTTAATTTCAAATTTAAAATCAAATGATATTCAAATAGATGAGAATCTTTCTTCATCACTTTCTTCAATTGAACAAATTGAAAGACCAAATGGTTTGGTTTTATCTGATGAAGATGAATCTTTATCAAGTACCCCAAATGATGATAATGATGATCATGAAAATGATAAAAATGATTCAATTGTTAAAGAATCAGATGATATTCCAGTTTTAATATCTTCTTCTTCTTCTTCTTCACCTTGTTCTTCTATTACAACAACTGAATTAACAAATCCTTCAACTCCAATTTCAGATGATATTTCTATTTCAATTGATAAATCTTGTAAAAATCAAGATTTTAATTTAATGTTAACTCATCCAAGTGAAGTTATTGATATTAATAATTATATTCATAATACTTATTTAGAACCAGAATTTTCTTCTGATTCAAGTGATTTAATTGATCAACAATGTTTAGTTTTTCAATCATCTATTAACAATTTAAATAGTGACAGTTTAATGGGTTATCTCGGTTCGTATAACAGTGTGCATTCAGCAGTAATGCATATTTCTTCAATCTCGTGTTTTTTCTAATTTAAATGATAGTTGTTGTCTCACACTAATATTTAAATTAAAAATTCAAATATAAATATAAAAATAAAAATAAAAATTTTATTAAAGAAGTTTTGTTCTTTGGAGAGGACTATAACGTTTTGATATTATATTTTATATCACACACAAACACAAACACATTTTAATGGTCAGCAGCACCATTATCGACCGAGGTTAACGACGCCCCATTTGATCTTGATGAATTTATCATGACTTGAAAACTATTTTAATTTTGTTTGATCAATTTGCATTTCTTATTCTTTTACTAGTATTATTATTTTTATTATTATCATTGTTATCATAATTACATTTCCTTTTAATTCAATTGGTTAATTTGAATTTCTTATTATTTGTCTGTTTCTTCCATTGGGTTTTTTTTTATTTTATTGTTCTTGATTTTATCACTCTTTTCTATTACTTGTTTTATCATTCCTCCTTCTTTTATTTTCTTTTTACTCTTTATTTCTGAAAGACTGCAGAGGATGCTTGTTCCTAGCAGATCTGTCGTGGTATCACACATGCTGGTATGTTGAGACTGTTTGGTGCTCTGATGATTGTTGTTTCTCTTATCTACTGTCTTCTTTTCTTACGTGCTTAGTGCTTAGTGTACCTACCGTACCTTCTTTGCCGCGCACAATGTGGCGCGTTCCCGATGGTGAGCTGCGACTGGTGTCAGCGGAGGAAATATAGGCCGTATTCATTCAATATCCACTGCATTTAAGAGGAGAAGACGTTGGCTACAGAAACTACTATCATGCTGTGCCACTCTATCTTACATTCAGACTGTATGGTGTATACATGTTATTTGTAAAAGAAATATATACATCTGTGTATACCATTTTTAATTATTATATATATAGTTTAGTTTATTATTGTTTATTATATTATTAAATTCAGTAAAAAAAATAAAAAATTCATGTCAATTTAATAATTGAAAAGTAAAAAGATTACTGACGAGCGCACATTAAGCATTTACAATATAAATCATAAAACTTCATCTAAACAAAACATCACAAATTTAACCTAATGTAAATGTTAATAATATCAATAATATTTACTTTACGTATAAACCCACTTCCAGAATGCATGTGGTTAAGTTTCCATGGGTGAAACATGCTGAAGAATCCCGTTCATTTGAGATTTATTCCGTATCTGTATCACCTGATGGTTCAAGATTAGCAACTGGTGGACTTGATGGTAAAGTAAAACTATGGTCAATTGATACATTGAATAAATATAAAGATTTAAGTAATTTTAAAAATGATACAAATATTGATAATATGGAATGTCGACCTTTATGTTCAATGTCAAGGCATGCAGGTGCAATTACATGTGTAAGATTTTGTCCAAATAGTAGATTTTTAGCAAGTGGTAGTGATGATAAATTAATTTTAATTTGGGAAAAAGATGAAGAAAAGACAAGAATAATGACAATGAATAGAACGGGTATAATTGATAGTGATCCAAATTTTTTAAATAATGGTACTGGTGGAAATGATGTTGATTTAGAACATTGGACTGTAAGAAAAAGATTAGTTGCTCATGATAATGATATTCAAGATATGGCATGGGCACCAGATGCATCAATTTTAGTAACTGTTGGATTAGATAGATCAATTGTTGTTTGGAATGGTAATACATTTGAAAAAATTAAAAGATTTGATATTCATCAAAGTCATGTTAAAGGTGTTGTATTTGATCCAGCTGGTAAATATTTTGCAACTTGTTCAGATGATAGAACAATGAGAATTTTTAGATATAGGAAAGGTGTAAATGTTGATGGAACAGATATGGAATTCGTTGTTGAAAATATTATTCGTGATCCATTTTCAAAATCTCCATTATCAACTTATTTTAGAAGATGTTCATGGAGTCCTGATGGTTTATATATTGCTGCTCCTAATGGTACAAATGAAGGTGTTAATGCAAATGTAGTTATAAAACGTGGTAGTTGGGAAAGTGAATTAAGTTTAATTGGTCATAGATTACCATGTGAAGTTTGTTCGTTTAGTCCAAGATTATATGATGTTGAATTTAATAATATTACAAATAAATCATCATCAAGATCAGAAACTGTAATTATAACTGCAGGTCAAGATAAAACATTAGCATTATGGAGTTCAAGTTGTGCAACTCCTCTTTGTGTTGTTACTGAAATTTCAGCAAAATCAATTACTGATGTTGCATGGAATCCAAATGGTTTAAATGTTTATCTTTGTGGACTTGATGGTGTTGTTTTAGCATTATTTTTTGATGAAAGAGAATTAGGTCATGTTGTTCCATGGGAAGAAAACAATCGTGCTTTAATTAGATATGGTAAAGATAGAGATATGTTTTTTCCTGAAAGTATTGAACAATTAAAACTTGAAGAATTTGCTGAAAAACGTGGAATATTTAAAAAATCTACTGTTTTAAAAACTGACAGAATCAAATCTATTATGGGAAGTACAGAAAATAATAATTCATCAAATGAACTTAATAGTGCAACAAATTCAACTAAACAAGTTATGAATGTCTTGATTCCAAGATCAAAGAAACATCCAAATAAAGCATTGCCTGTTCCGAAGATAAACCCAATAATAAATTCAAATGTTGTACCTACATCAAATACTAATATTTTAACTGCTAAATCACAACGAGTTACAATTACTAAAAATGGTAAGAAACGTGTAGCTCCAACATTGATATCAGTTTCATCTAATTCATCAATACCAACAACAGAATCAGTAGCATCTACAAATTCATTTTTATCATCTTCTTCTAGTAATTCATCAACTGAACTGAAAAATATTGTACTTGAAAAGAAAAATAAACTTAATTCAATTTTATCAGTTCCTTATCCACCTTTGCCTAAACATGGTTTATCTACATTGACTAATTCTTTAAGAGCAAATCTAATCAATGATGAAACAAATATGGAAAATATGGACAATATGATTGATTACATTGCAGAAACAGATAATAGTGTAAATAATGTTCAAGGAAAAACCAAAAGGGGGAAATCATCAGTTAATGGTAAACAGTGGTCATCATCAAGTTCAACTTTTATTAATGGTAATAATAGTTTAGGTAATGGTTATGGATATGGTGGAAATAATGGTTATGGTAATAATAACTACAGTAGAAGAAACAGTAGCTTACAATTTGGAAATTCAGAAAATGCAAATAAGCGTAGGAAAATTACTAATCCTGATTGGATCCGGGATTCAACTGTAAATTCCATTACCGTTTATGGTAATGATAAGAATATGACATATTCGAATATATTAACTGATAAGAAGAATGTTGATGATGACGAACAATTTATTGAAGTTCGATATGAAAATGAAAATATTCATAAATATTTAGATCATAATGATAATTTTGGATTAGAAAGTAGTTGGAATGAATTTGATTCTATTTCACAAATTGTTGTTAAATCTACAACTAATTCAACAGGAAATAAAAAATCGATTGATAATTGGAATTTGTTTGTTAATGAGAAAATAACATGCATTGGAGAATCCGATTTGCATGGTTTATCATACTGGTGTTTATGTACTGAAAATGGAAGAATTATGATGTTTTCTGCAAATGGTAGACAACTTTGTGGTTCTATTGAATTAGGATCAAATGTTGTTAAATTAATTTGTAATAAAGAATTTGTTTTATGTGTTTGTGCAGACGGTTTGATTTATTCATGGGAATTTAAAAAAGTAAACGATGTCTTATTAACTGGTAAATCAATTATTAATGGTGTTAGTTTGGCACCAATTATTAATACCCATATTTCATCCATTGAGAATACTACCACGAAAAAGAAAATTGATATTGTTACTAAACTCAATAGTATATATATGATATCAAATGGTTCTCCATTGGTTATTATCAATCATGAAAAGAATAATTTTATTTATATGTATGATCCAATGCTAGAATCGTGGATCGAAATATTAAATAGTTGGTATGTGGATATATTACCTAAAAGTAAATTAGAAGAAGAAATTAAGATTATGGGTAACAAAGATAAAATACTCAAGTTTATTACAAGCAGATTTCTAAAGAGCAAATCAATTAAACAAGATACCACCAAGGTCACCAATGGTAAATTAGAAAAGGAAAATTCACCAAATGCAATTAAGATCAAAGAATTTGATACTGATAAACTTCAATGTGTCTATGAAAATTGGAAATCTTCTAACGAATGCGTTGCGGAATGTATTAATAGAAAGTTAGAAAAGTGTTAAATATTGTACATAATAATAGTAATATAATAATTTATTTATTTATTTATTCTTTAGATTTTAAAATTAAAACTTCTTCCGCCTTTTAGCTGCAGTTTCCCAATCTTTGGGTTCTGATTTTTCAATCTTTTTATATTCTTCTCTGTAATGTAGAAATTTACAAGTATCCCCAAATCCGCAGTATCCATTCTTTAAAAAGTCTTTACATACATCCTGTTGATAATCCATAATAAAATTCTGTTTGATGTGTGTGCTTTGTGGTTTCACTAATTCATCTCGTTTTGACTTATGTGAAATTTGACCAGTGTATAACTTATCGCCATCAGAATCACGTTCTTGACGGACTTGTGAATCAGATATAATCTTTTTATTTTTTTCTAATTGATAATACTGCTCATCAATTTCCAAATCCGGTTTAAATAAATATATATCAGATTTAGTTTGTTCTTCTGCATCATTAGGGGACCCTTTTTTGTCTACTTCAAAATGTGTCTCGTTATCTGTCTCTTTATCTATTTTTTTGATATCAATAAAGGATTCTTCTATAAGATCTTTTTTTATATCATCAATATTCTCCCGTACCCTCTTCGAAGTGTTCTTCTTCAATACTCTTTTTTTAAACATTATTATTCAATGATCAATAGTAATTAAAATTTATCCTAGTACAAATAAACAAAACACCGTACTGTAAACGTTAAAAGCAACAAAACTATATATAACTGTAATCTGTATTAATAACAATTTTGAATTTAAATTTAGGTCAATAAAAATTGTCACGTGTTTGGAAAGAGGGTTTGCAAACCCTTTTTTCACCCACGCACAAACAAAGAGATCTCTTCACTAAGCATTTGCATCGCGCAGACAGTGTAGAACGCCTGAACCAACACTTGCAATTTTCAGTATACTAAGAATTTGTGAATTTACGTATGTAGTAATTTGTCGATTATTCCAAAGGATATATTCAAAAAACAACCGATTATATATACATTAAAATGGCTGTAAGTACATCACACTTAGCTGAATAAGAAGATATTGTCATTAAATGACTTGAACCAAAGAAACCAGAATATTCCAGAGAATTTTTGACCAACATACAAAATAATGGAAACTCTTTAAAACATTTATTCTATATAAATTGAAAATGAAGTAGGATAGTAAGATAATTCAATAACGATTTTAACATAAAAATATTGTTTCACTGGATTTTTTAGAGGTTGATTTAAATGTGAAGAACTAAATGATAAATAAAAGAAATGAAAGAACTGACATTTTTGAAAAATAATTAGGAAAATTAACTAAAATAAATTAAAAGTATAACATTTTATTACTCTAAAAGTTTATATTTGTTTTAATATCACACATAAAGACATATCTTACTTTCAAACACTATATTTTGGAAAAATATAATACTAACATACATACAATCTATTACTTAAATTATAACTTTTTTTTATAATATAGAGAGAAATTACCGATATCAAGCAATTCGTTGAATTAGCAAGAAGATCTGACGTTAAGACCGCAGTTATCAAGACTCACACCATCACCAAGGCTAACGGTAAGAAGGTTAAGCAAACCAAATTAAAGGTTAGAGGTTCCAAGAAATTATACACCTTAATCGTTAACGATGAAGGTAAGGCAAAGAAGCTTGTTCAAGCTTTACCACCAACCCTTAAGGTTACTCAAATCTAATTAACTTTGTTTGTATAGTTATAATTTAAACACCTAATATAAAAATTTTAAAGTTAAAAGTATCGTATTCGTAAAAGAAATAATATATAAATTTATTGATTAATTAAGTCTAGTGATATATACAATATATATATTAGTTTTATAAACCGAATTCAGATCTAACTGCCTTTGCAAATCTTTCTAAACCGACACCTAAAGTTTCTAATGGAACAGCAGCATAGGTACCTCTGAAGAAGAAAGTAGTTGAATCAGTCTTTTCTCTATTTGGAGCTTCAAACCAAGAACCTGGAATCATTAAACAACCATCTTCTAAACCTTTTTCATAAACGGCATTTTCAACTTGGTATGGATCTTTATTATATTTAGTTACAAATTCTGGATGTTTAGCAGCATCAAGAACAACAGTGAAAAACATACCTGCAATTGGTGGAGTCCATTCAACAACTTCTCTTGGCATATTTTTTTCTAAACACTTAATTGTAAAATCTCTTTTAATTGAATATTCTTTTCTTAAAGCAATTAACCAATCAATATAACCGGATTGACCCCATCTACCCAATAAAGCTTGAACAATAGATTGTGAAAAACCAGATGGTGCTTGAATAGAAACTTCATGTAAACGAACAAATCTTTCTAAAAGAGCAGATTGACCAATAATCCATCCAACTCTTGTACCTGGAGCTAAGACTTTAGAGAAAGAATCTAAACGCAAAGCTCTACCTTCTACATCCATTGAAATAAATGATTTAACTAAACCATTTAAGAATTCTTCATGAGTTGGAGTAGGGATAACTTCTTCTGGTGCACCTTCTTTATATTCAGTCATTTGTAAGAAATAATATGGTTCATCTTCAACAATAATAAAATCATATTTACATGCAAGATCATAAATTGCTTTTCTTCTTTCAACATTTAAAGATGAACCAGTTGGATTTTGACCAGTACAAATTGTGTATAAAAGTTTTGGTAATGGTTTTGATTTATCCCAATTTTCTAAAACTTCAGCAAATGAAGATGGAATAATACCAAAAGCATCCATTTTAACAGGAACAAAGTTGATTCCTAAACTTCTAGCTGTTTCAATAGCAGATGAGAAAGTATATTCTTCGACAAATATAGATTCACCTGGATTACAGAAACTTCTAAGACAAGCTTCCCATGATTGAGTATTACCAACAGTTAAACAAAGATCCCATTCTTCATATGGAACATTATGAATTGTTTTAGTATGTTCTTTTAAGAAATCAACTAATTCAGGATTACCTTGAGTATGACCATATTGTAAAGATCTTGCTAATGGGATATCAAATTCTTCAACTTTATGTTTATGAACTTCTGAAATTGTAGTTTTACCAGTAATAGATGGTTGTGCACCAATACCATCTTCAAAAGGTGGTTCTGGAGAATATGCAACAATCTTTTCCCATGGGAAATAGTCAGCAAGTGGTAAACCACCACCAAGGAAAACAATGTCGTCTTTACCGTAGTATTTAAATGCAGATTTTAATGGGGAAGGTTTTCTAGCTTTTGCTTCTTCGGATAAGAGATGGGAAAAATCTTTAACCATTTTATTTTATTATTTATGTTTGTTGTCAAACGATGTACTAGAAAAGAAACAAATATATAAATAAAATACACCAGAAAATGAAAAAGGGGAACTACAGCATCTATATATATGAAATCAAATATATAATAATCAACGGTGTGGGTGACTCAGCCATTATAAAATCTAAAATCTAACTCGCCCAATCTGCAATCTCCAATCTCTCAAGTCTCAAACGCCTAATGCCTTCGAGCTTCGAGGTCTCCACAGTGGAAAGTGGGAAGAAAAGAGCGAAAGCGGAAAGCGGAGATTTTACCTGCCACACCCGACTGCCCTTTCGGGTATAGATAGGTCTTCGGACAAGATGTTCAGTGAGTGTTGGGCTGCGATATGGGAGGGAGTATCAGTTCACTGTCCTAAAGAGAACATTAAAATAGATATATACGTATGGATAGATGATTAATGATGTGTGTGATGTAGATGCAAAAATAATTGTGTCGGAAGTCGGAAAGCAAAGGTGATGTTAGTATATCTGCTCGGTTATCAGTTTTCGAGTAATCGGGTATTGATAATTTTTAATTTCCACGTTTGTGAGACTTAAAACTTGAATAGTGACTCTTTTGGTATTAATACCCTTTATCCTTTTTTTTAATTGAACTTACAAGAAAAGTTTAAAAAGAGAACAGATTATGTACCACAGTTCTAGCACTGGCCCCTATCTATCAATGATGGAACAGCCTATAGTTTTTCTTGTTATTATTATTAATATTATTATTAAAAAAAACTTGTCATATTAGTCATTCTATGTATTAACATGTACTTTTTAAAACAATAAAGAGCATTTGTCTTTAAAATTATATATATATTTTTGTCCAAATTGTAACGTTAAACCCCTTATTAAATATAAATAGCATCTTTCAAATAGACAAATTTGAGTCATAACAATACTTTTCGACATGCACAATAATGCATTGATCCAATCCTGCTTGGTCGAAACACTGGGATGGTCCTAATAAGATTGTTCATCATTGTTTAATACCAAAATGTAGTAATTCATATTTAAAAAAAAAACGGGTAAACCTTCAATTCATGAAAAAATGAATACATAAAAGACTAATAACAATAAAATAATCACAAATGAATAGTAAAAGTCTTTCAATTTAACTTTATTGAATTCCAATTTGCTCCGTGTGTCCTTCCATTTAATAAGAAATTCAATGTTTCAAAACAAATCTCATCATTTAACAAGCTCAATGCAGAACACAACTTGATGTGACAATATTAACTGAATTTAAAACTCGATCAATCTCAACCTTAACTTCAAAGATATTCCTAACGAAAAACAAATTCAAAGAAAAGACATAATAAGCGTCTTCTGTGTATTTATTTGGAGATAATGCATTTATCAAGTTAGATTATGTATATATTGAAAAATATTTTTTTTTCTTCCAAATAATCAATTTATCGAGCTTGGATTATGATGGTAAGGTCATTTAATGAATCTAATTAGAATCCTTTTGTAAGACCTCCAAAGCACAAAGGTTAATTGCAAATTTAATCACAAAAAACACCACATCCTAGATAAAGATCTTAGCAGATATTATTTATAAATTAAAATAATATTATCTAAAATACAAAATCAGTAACTTCGAAAAACACATGTAAAAAAAATTTAAGTATGTATTGGGATCAGTAAAGTAGGTGTCAGGGGTATTGCCTTAAAAACACTGAAACTTTGGTTACATAAGTAAAAATTCTTTTGCAACGAATAAGTATCAGGATGGGTGCATTGAATTGTTTAATAAGAATTTTTTCTTTAAAACGGTGAAAATAAATTAAATTTCTTCTGAAAATATGTCCATCAAGTCGCCCTTGACACGATGAAGAGGTTACAAAAATTTGACATTTTGTATATTGTTCTATGTACCTTGAAATGATCCCATTTGCTGAACATAATTGAAACACTATAGTCAGAATAACTATTTAATGGACTATAATTGAGTAGTTATAAATAAATCATTTGATAACGCATTGGATTTCAAAGAGTTTATAATTGAATACAACAATCATTGTCTTTTGTGAATAATCATTGAATAATGCACATAATTGAAACGTACATAGATACACTAAAAAATGTTCAAGTAAAAACATAAATTGTAGAAACTCTGCAGTACATAATTGTCCTAGTTTTATGAAAACAAGGAAAGAAAGAGAGAAAGAATCATAAAGAAAGATTATTTAACAGATGATATCAATCAGCCTAAAATAAACAACCAAGAGCCTTTTCAATAACTAAGCGCGTTATATATATGTAGTGTACTCTTTTGTCTTTCGGTATTTCTTCATAAATGCATTCCACGATTCAATTTTATTAACAACTTTGGTATATTTATGTAAAAATATATTTAATTAACTTCCTATTTAAATATATAATCAAATTGTAATGCCGAGACTAAGAAAAGTTCAATATGAAAAATACAAAGATTTGGAAATAGATTTCGCAAATAATCAACCAATAGATATTCTTACGCAAGAAGAAATAATTACCAATTTGAAAAAAAAAAATAACACATTGAATTCTACAAATGCCAAAAATATATTTAGAATATATCTAGTTATATTATTATTAATAAATATGATTTTAATAACAGTTCCATATTATCGAAAAGGTATGAATACATTTTTTAGTGCATGTGCATGTTTAATGTTATTTTGTCCATTATTATTAGCATTCTCTAGTGTACATTCACTTGACAAATATGAAATTAATGAAAAGTTTTTCAATGTAAAAATTATAACTTACATATTAGTAAGTTATTGTATTTTAGCAATAGTTAAATTAGTTTATTATAGAACAAATATACAAACAGATTTAATTTATATAATACCTATTTTATTTGGTTATTGTATAATAGACATACACAACGATAATAGTAGATTAAGTCAAGCAATTGAGGAATTAGAAACTCTTAAATATAATTATAAGGAAGCATAAGAGATAAACTTATTCAAAATATGAATTAAACCAAGTAATTGTAAAACCATCAATTTTATCAAATTCATTTTTTAATTTTTTATGATCCCATTCGTTAACAATTTTATTCCAAGTTTGACAATTGGATAAAGATTTAATTAAACCTGATAAAATACTTCTTTGTTCAATAACATATGTTTCATTACTTTTCAAACATGATGAAATTATGGATGGGATTAAATTTTTTGTTGCCAAATAAGTTGACCTTGAAACATAATTAAATATTAATGGTATTGCATTTTCTAATGATATAAATGAATTAAACATTAAAAAATTTAAATCTTCAATAAATTCACCTGATATCCAATATTCTCCAAAATCTTTATTATGATTAGACATTTGAATTCTAATATTTATTAATTTAACACTAATCATTTTTAGATTATTTAATCTAAGTTGTTCTGATGGTGATAATAACAAATCATTAAATAATGGAACATCAAATAAATCATCATTAAGTTTAATGACAAATGTTATATTTTCATTTTTATTTCCTTTGATAATTGATTTTTTAAAATGTAAATTGTCCCAAATATTAGAATGTTGAATCAGTTGGTTTAATATTCCAAATAAATTAGGTGTGTTTTCCATACAAATCAATATATCATCATAAAATATAGATAAATTAATCTGTATTCATATATACTGTATGTTAGAATGATGTTTTTTTTCTTAACTAATAAATATTTTATTTTGGTTTGGTTGGTTGGTTGGTTGATTGGTTGATTGGTTAGACTACATACAAATAATGGTGTATTAAGTGGTGGCAAAAAAACAATATGGGGTTGCTGTGGACTTATTGTATCTTCATTAATATGGTTTTGAAAGATAACATCAAAGTCAGCATGTAGGTACGATTCCTGATTCCTTGTGATATTTATTGGTTCCATAAATATATTTTTACCTAATATATAAACATATTTAGTATCAAAAAAAAAGGAAAAGAAAATGAAGGCTCAATCTAAATTGAAACATTCATGTATAGCGTATAGATGTAGCTTAACCTCAAACGGCTGAACATTTTTTTACTAGCAATAAAAGTTGATAAATTTGTGTTTATAATTGTACATAAACTACATAAAAATAAGTCCTTGATTGTAATAAATGAAGATATTCCCAAAAGATGAAGATGATAATGGTGATGTTGCAAAGATAAATAAGATTAGAAAGCTGAAATTACCAAAAAGTAATTAAACAGATACCACAGAACCATAATTGTGTGGTTCACGGCCTGGCATTGTTACACCTGCATATGTACTTGTAGATTCGAATGGATAACAAGAGATTATGTACCAACAATGGATTAAAGCAGGTAAGAATCCAAGTAAACAGAGTGCAATATTGATCCAGAAGTCTGCTGAGCAGATACCACGCTTTATAGCAACAGGAACAAATGGGAGAAAGATGCCAATGAAAGCTAATAACCAGTCTCTAGCGTGCATTGTGTGAATTTGATGATAGGTATACGAGTATTGAAATAGGTGATCCTAATATCAACAATTGTGTTTATGGAAATAAGAACATCAATATATATATAAAGAAAGAAATATAGAATCAATCAGAGGAGATACGGGATACAGTCCCCAATTTATACATCGCCTTCATAACTAAATCGTATAGCTTATAACTCTTTGTTCTTCTCTGATTCCTCTCCGGCACACCGGGACCGGCGAATTTTAATTTAGTTTCTGGTTTTCACCTTTTGCTTCTGCTTTTTGCTTTTTACTTTTTACCACGCAGAGACATCGCCAAGCCTCCGGCACACTTCCCCGACAATGTACGCATCGCAGTGTCGGAGTTCCACAAGAACATCTTCAAGCTTCGACAAGCATCCCAGAGTCTTTTTGGCATTGTTGGCATCTTGGATACATGTATCATTTCCAATTTGAAGAATATCACCTGCCTTGTCAATGATTTCACGAATCTTGTCACTATCGAGTTCTTTTACGCTGACACTGCTCTTATTAGTTAATTTTTGCGCTCCGTCACTGGATATACTAACATTGTTATGAAAACCACCAAGTAATGGAGAAGTATCAGCTGTATTTTTTACAGGTGGATTACCAAAGTATGAATTTGCAAATGTTTCATCCTCATAAACAGAGGAACTTTCATCTTCGTAATCACTCTCAACTTCAACAATATCATTATGAATATTTCCCTCTTCTTCTTCTTCTTCTTCTTCTTCTTCTTCTTCATTTGATACTTGTTTTGCTTGAAAATCCGGACTTTCTCTCAAATCCCACTCAATTTCAGGTCCAAAATTTACATTTTCAAAATTTAATTCAAATTTTGGTTTTCTCTTTTTTATTTTATTACTATGACCTGATAGAATATTTAATGCATTATATTTTAGTTTGTTTTTAGTAATAAATCTAAATTTTAATAATTCTTCAGTACTTGGTCTTAAAATAGGATCCTTTGTTAAACATGCAACTGCAAACTCTTTAGCATAATATCCTGCAGTTTGTGGTAATTTAGGTGGTTCTAGTTTGGGAATTTCAAATAATACCTTTAATGGCTCCTTGTCGCTATTTGGAACTTTACCTGTACCTAATTCAATTAAGGTAATACCCAATGACCAAATATCTACTTTTTCATTATATTCAACTTCGTCTAATTCATTAATTTTTGAATTAATATTTGATGTATTTTTTGTTGATAAATTTTTACAATCAATTAATTTCTCTTTTTCTTGTCTTTCCAAATCAATTTGTTCTTGAATCATCTTTTTTTTCCATAACTTAAATAAAGTTTTCCTACCAAGTCCATTATCTATCAATATTTGATCTAAATGTTCCCTATCTTTTTTTAAAGTACCTACTTCTGTAATTATTTCAGGTGCCATCCAATATGGTGTACCAACAAATGTTTTCTTACCTGTTAAACCGTTCATTTGACCACTAACTCCAAAATCGGCTAATTTAATTATATGATTTTTAGTAATTAAAATATTAGCCGCTTTAATATCTCTATGAATAATATTAAGATCATGTAAGTAATGTAAACCTTGAAGTACACTTTTCATAATATATGATAAAACTGTTTCTTCAATTCCATTCCTATTAAATTTCAATAAATCTAAACAACTTCCTTCACTACAATATTCCATCACAATAAACATAGTTACATCAATGAAAAAAGTTTTATACCAATTAGTAATATTAGGGTGTTTTAATGATCTAAGTAAATTAATCTCTTGTAGTAAAATTGGAATGTCATCATCACTTTGTTCTACATTAATCGCCTTAATTGCAACATTAGTTTGAGTTTTCATATCAAAGGCTTTATATACATCTCCAAAATTTCCACGACCAATGCAATCAATAAGTTTATAATTTTTAATCTCTTGGTCCCGTGTTTTTGATTTAGTAGATTCAGTTTGGGTATTTGGAAGACGTTTTACTGGTGATAGTGGTGATGGTACAATATATGTAGGTTGCAGATTATATTTAGTTCCTTGTTCTAATTCTAATTGTTTATATGCCTGATTTTTCTCTCTTAATGTAAAAGTTGCATTAATTTTCCTTTTAGGTTTTGTTGATTTTTGATGTTCAACAAACATTATGTTAAAATTTAATTTTACAAAAGATAAATGATTTTATCTGTAGATGTATTTACTCTCTAGCAAAGCTACAATCCTTAACTAAACAACAGTTTGTATATTTTTTGTTTAAGTTGGTACAAAAAGACAATCTAGATCTAAATTTATAAATTCTAAAAAGGTTTATAAAATATAAAAGTTAATAAACAAATCGTTATGGTAAAGAAAAAAATCGGGGGAGTTTTTTTCTGAAAAGGGGAAAAAAACAGGGCTGCAATCGTAGCAATCAGAAATCCATCGTGGTATTTATTGTGGGTGTTTTTATCGTTAGTTTTTTTTTGGTTAGTGGGTGTGTGGGTGTGGGTGTTGGTGTGGGTGTGTGATTTTATACACTATATGAATCACAAATTGTACGATCCCAGTTTGGAGAAGCCATCATCTTCAAACATTGTTCTTGCGTCCATGTAAGACCATAGATAATTGGAGTAAATTTCACAAAAGCTAATGTAGCTAAGATTGTAAAAACTCCAACTAAAATATATGTAAGAGTTGTTAATTTTTCAAAACTCCATTGGAAACTTTGACTTATCAATAAAACACCAATGAATACACCTGGTAAATAGTTAAATAAATGAGTTTCGATCTTAACAAATGTTAATGGAATAATAACCAATGCATAAAGCAAGAGATAATCCATTGTCTTTCTATCGTATTTGTAAGTTGGAGAATCTAATGAAGTAGAATGTTGGAAAGGGTTAAAAGTAGATATTTGGAATATTTTAAATGCAGTGTAAATAATAATTGCAATTGCAATCAGGTAGTAAATGATGAAATTACCGAGCAAGTATATAACCAAGTCGGAAGTAACCCATTGGATAAAACCTTTCTTTAAGAACATGAAATCAAAAACATTAGAGTTTGATGATGGTTCGTCGTAACCAGGATTTCCAATGTAAAGTTTTTTAAACATTTTACAATGAACTTCATATAATTTTTCCCAAAATGATAATTTATTGAGAACAAGTCTCTTTTTGTTATCTGTATAATTAATATTATCATTCCAGTCAATAAACCATAAGGAAGCTTCATAGTTTGGTTCTTTAATACAAATAACTTCCTTTTGACCTTCAGAAAATCCTTCATGTAAATGTAATGGAGTGGCTAACAAATAACAAGAATTTTCTTCGTTATAAATTTGGAAAACAGAATCGACGGTACGTAATGCATTTTTGGCAGCTTCATTTTTGCAGTAATTAGTAGCCATCTTTAATTGGAAAGAGTATCTTTTAACATTCTCATCATTATGATTAAAATTTGTATCTGTGGTTAGTAGTGAGTTATATTCTTGTTCAGATAATGGTGGTTTGTTTGCGGAATCAACAACTAAAGATGAATCTGTTCTATCATGATAAATTCTAACTCTGAAAGGTGGAATAACAGGTGTATCATTATCTAAATCACCTTTAAGTTGAGTGATTTTAAATAAATTGTTGTAATCATCGTAAGTATTTATCATGGTGACTTGTTGACGAGATGAAGAGTGAAAGAAATCCTCATGAGAATGTAAATAATTACCAGTTTTATAATTACGAATCATAATGTTCGAACCAAAATTGATATTAGAAAAGGTATTTTCAAGGTGAGAATCTTTTAAGGAAGCTTGGAAATATGGAGATAAAGAATCGTAATCTTCACCAACCTTATCTAAATAATTAAAATGTAAATTAAATAATGAAAGATAAATTGCCAATGTAACAAAAATGTAGATTGAAGTTTTCATAATAAAGTTGTTTAATGCATATTTGAAAGTTATATGAACATCTCCAATTAAGGTCCATAATTCAAGTAAGTGAGAAGCGAATGAATATATCACAAAAAATATTCCAGACCAATGAGAACTCATTAATAAGCCTAAAGAAACTGCAGAAATAATAACATGAATAAACCAATTAAAAGAAAATCTTTTTTTTACTTCTTCAGCCTTATGACTTGAAATGAATAATGCAATAAAAAAAACATAAATTCCATCCTTAAATATGAATCTTCCTTGTGTAATCATGGAGTTTTCAATGGATAAAAGGTAAGAACCAAATAAAGAAATGAAATGAGAAACACCTGTTGATCTTAAAGTTTTGTAAGCTAGAATGACTGAACAAGCACCTAAGAAAGAGCTAACAATTCTAAGTGGATAGTATGGGAAAGTTATATATTCTGCACCAATATTAACAATGTCAAAATTTTTCAATCCATAACCAAATAATTTAGCAATCAAAGTATAAAACAAATTAATGAACGGAGGATTATAATCAAGGAAAAATTCACCTTTTATATAGTTGTTAACTTTTTGCACGGAAAGAAACTCGTCTACTACGGGATAACTTGGATTTCCTATTCTGTTTAATCTCGTTGATAAAGCCAATATAAATAGTATTGTGAGATGAATACGTTCTGCAAGTGAAAAGTTTAACCAAGAATTTGTCTCTTGATTATCAGTGAAAACATAGGGACGAACAGGTCCTCTTAATAGTAGGAATGGATTTAGAGAAGGTCTTCTAGCTTTTTCGAGAGGCATGTTGTAGATGTATAAGAAGAAATATCTTTGTGAGTGTATATATATATAGTTGTTCAATGTTCAAAGGAGAAAATGAAAAATATTTGGAGTATATAACTTAGATATCAGGGGAAAGGATCAATATGAGAATTGCAAAAAAGAGAAGAATGAGGAAATGTAGAGAGTTTTATTTAAAAGATGCAAAAGATTGAATGATGTGAGGAGTAGGGTTGAAATGTGAAATTTGCAAAGAACCTTGAAGATTGGTGCAAAAAAATGTAAAGGGGCATCCCGTCTCTCCTCACACTTCACACAACCGCTTGACAGTTTCCTGAAATCTGCACTAAAAACATGCAAATTAAAAACGAAAGAGCGTGGATTTGTAGTGCAATTATTGCAGTAGCCCACGACTTTTGCATGTGGCCCTCCCGTTGGGGAAGAAACATGCATCACAATTTGATACACTCTGCATAATTTGTGACTCGCTATGACTTGGTGACGAGCGGTGACGAACGACGACAAGGAACGGTGACGTCTCAATTCCCAAATGTGGCCTAGATCTTCACGCATAGATTAACTTCTCATGCAACGAAGGCAAGAAATAAGACTTTTTCAGCAATATCCACATGCATGGAGCAGTTGCGAAATGAGTTAGAGCGTTTGGCTGCCTGTAAAAATGGAAAAAAGAACGCAATTTTCATTTTTCCAATTTATTAATCTATTGTCTTTACCAGCTTCCGGCTTTCATTCCAAAAAAATCAAAAAAAAACTGTTTAATTAATAATTTAGCAGAACAAAACTCGATCTACTAAATCGACTTTATGATTTATGAGCGCCAATGACCAATGACCCATGCGTGAGTCAACTTGAGTCAATTGATTTGACAAAAGGAGGAATGAGTTGTTAGACGTTTTTAAAGCAACTAGCACATTAACACAAATGATGCAATGCATTAACACATGGGGTCTCTAAAATTCGACAGAAGAAGCCAAGTTACAGAAGTATATATATACGATTATTTAGAAGAACCAGTAAACAAATAATCCCGCCCGTAAATTTTCTCGAGGCCGCCGACTAATTTTGTCGGGATCCATCTTGTTCCTGGGCCATAGTTAAAAAATCAACGGGTTTCCCACAAAATCAGCGGGCGAACCCGGTTAAATTTACTGGTTGACCATTTTAATTACTGGTAGCTTTGAATACACTGTTTTTTATACAAAATTATTTACTTCTGTAACTATAATTTTTAGCTGTATATATAGTATTACCTATTATTTATGCACAGATGAATTTTTGTGGGTAATTGGTAAATATAATCAATTGTTAAGTGATCATTGGTAAGTTAGAACTAAATGGTAAGTAATTAGAAAGTAAAGGGTCCAAAGTCCAGCTACCAGAGCCAATAGATCCATGAGTCTACTTTTTAGTCAGAAGGCATAAACTCAAACGTTCATAGTTAAGCGTTAAGCGTTGAACGCTGAACGCTGTGGGTTGTTCGTTGGGCAATGTACGTTAAATGCTGGATAATTATCTTTTGAGAAGGTAGAACCAATTCAAATTCGATGTTTGGGTTTATAAGGTAGAAGAAAGGTTCTTGTAGTGCTAAGATTGGATTTAGACATCCATATCAAAAATTGTAATGCTTTAAAAAATAAAAACTGAAGCCAAAAGATAAACCGTTCATATATGGGGATTGAGAATTGGGAATTTGAAATTAGTGATTAATGATTTAACATGTCCAATTTGTTCAATTTGTTCAGTGTTCCGCCTCTGTTGTCAAATTTTCGGTTGGAAGTTGGAAGTTGGAAATTGAAAATCCTCAATCCTCAATCCCTATTCGAGATCGATTAATGTCAGAACCTGTGCCACATAGAGGTGCATGCAGGTATATGATTAATAGATCGGTCTCTCGGGAATAGGCTTATTGGTTATATATATCGTGCTCATCTTGGGTGATACCAGATGAGTCACGTGTTACTGCGCAGTACATGTGGCGTAGTATTCAGAAGTAGCTAGCTGAATCTATGTCGAGTGGACGACAGGAGCTGGCCAGTTGCCCTCGAGGGATATTAGGTATATTCGCCACTGAGGAGTAACATATAGTACTGGTTATTCCTAAGAGGAGAATACTACTGAAGAACAACGGCAATATATATAGAGAAATCTTAGATATATAGAACCTTAAATAGATAATCTTCCCAGATCCAGTAACTATATATTATTATCTGTACTTGACGTATTAACAATTAACAACTCGCAAAATTCAACATTAGCCCATTAACCTCTTTTGGTTTTTCACATGCCCCTATCCGTCAACTGCTAACGGCCAACTTGATTTGGCCGAACCTTCAGAGCATGGGGCATGGGGCATGGGGCATCATGACTTGTCACTTATCACTTATCACTCCACCCCCAAGCACGATCTTCAATCTTCATCGATCTTCTACTTTCTACTTTCTACTTTCTACTTTCTACTTTCTACTTTCTACTTTCTACTTTCTACTTTCTACTCTCGATACTCCTTGCTGCCAGCAATTGTCGGCACTAAATCTAACTCTATAGATCATAGATCTAATGGTATCCTGCTGTATCGGTTACATTTCCGTCTGCAATCGATGCAAACAGCAGACAGCAAACTGAACCTCTTTTTTGACTTTCACATTTCCCATTTCATTGTAGTATTTAATGGATGTGACCCCTATATATACACTCATTACACTATAATGTATATATACATATAGTAAATAATATTTACAGAATTTACCAGTATAAAATATATAATTACAAAGTTAAAAATCTAAGAGTAGAAACCTTTGAAAACAAGATTATTTCAACTAAATTTTATTTCATTAGTTTGGAGTATTTGTTGTACGTGATTTACCAATAAACAATACAAGCCCATTAAGCCATTTACCTCTGTTTAAATTTTCACAGTATAAAGAAAACATATCAATAAGTCCAAGAATCTTGTCATGTTGATTGTATGAATCTCTATGGATAATATCATTGATAAAATAATTAATTAATCCATCAACAAGCAATCTCCCTTCTAGATCCGGTAAATCAGTATTTGTACCACTATCATCACTAACAGATACCAAACTAGATCGTAAAAACAATAGAAATTTTCTCACATCTGAATTATCAACATCAAGTCGTTTTTCATAAACATTGCTCAATGCTTCAAATATCCAGTTTTCTCCATTACATATTGCATTTCTAATTAAAGATATATCTTTATTACCATCTAAAATTGAATTTTTATTAATTATCAAGCATGAATTAAATAAAAATCCATCCATCTTATCACAATTCCCCATTAAATATAACAAGTGAGAATCATTAGTTAAATCATTTATCAATACTTGTATTTCTCTTTTATCAGTATAAATTCTACTTCCACAATCAACTAAAATATCAATTATAATATTATTATCAAAATTTTTGATTAAATGTAAACAATTTTCGTTACCTTTATGAATATTATTAATCTCATTAAAAGGTCCATTGGATATCTCTATTCCATATAATGCAAATGTTTCTTTGAATTGTTTGACTATCTTATCAATTTGTTGATTATTTCGTGTAAATTCAAGTTGTGATTTAGTCAATTCTCGGAGTAAATAATTATCAGATTCTTCTTCATAAGAAAGGTCTTTTTTAACCTTTTTAATTACTCCATTTTTTTTATTTTTATATTTAATTTTTTTCTCTCGTTTATCTTTATTATTAAATTTCGTATTTTCTTCAAAATTTATTTTACTCATTGATATCATTCGTCTTGGTATCAATTTATATGAGTGTCCAACAAAATCATTTCGAGACAAAACTCTACTACTGATTCTAGCTATAGTAGCCAATCTTATCATTTACTATGTATATATCTGTTTCAAAAACTTAATCGGATGTTTAACATATTTTTCTAATCTACAAGATAAGTATTCCAAATATCAAAACCTGTTAATAATCCACCGATAATTTGAAATTATTTCTGTTCTAGTGGTCCCATCTCCCATCCTGCGAAAATTTAGAAATTGTGAAATGAAAAATGAAAAACGAAAAATCCTCAGCTCTTCTTAACTCTTAAGTGCTTAAATTTATACCAATAAGTGAAATATGAAATAAACATTATGTATATATATATTAAAAAATTTCTTTTTTAATTGTAGTCATTGACAGTTAACAAGTCATTGAATATTGAATATTTTCACTAAAGTATTATTTATTATGTACAAAACAGTTAATAAACACACTCACTGTACAATCTGTTTCATGTCTCACAACACATGATGATTGCTGCTGTGTGATTGAAAAGATGTCACGTGAGGCTGCTTTGTCGCGATATAGTGGCGCATTAAAATATGTCTAGTGTCTAGTGTCTTATACTACTGTTTACATGCATCTCGTGTCCATGTCTTATAATATAAATTATCTGCAACTTGTTGAAAAGATGATTACAAATTTAAAAGACGACTCACAGTACCAACACGTATTCATATTTATGCAAATAATATTTTAACTAATATATCTATCTATATATATCCTAATAATTATGTATATGTTTATTCATCTTTAAGATGAGTGTTTAAAAATCCTTGAATTAATTGAAAATCTAAAAAACTTCATTAATTATTACAGAGGTAACGGTATCATTTTCATTCTCTTACCTTTCTTACCTTTCTTACCTTTACTCGAATTTAAGTCAAGTGCACTATCTTTTGCCTTTTGTAACATTTCTTCAAATTGTCTATCCTCTTCTTGACGTAATGCTTCTTCTTCGGGATCTAGCACAACGGGTACATTTGTACCCCATACTGATTTTTTAATTGTCATTGTAGGATTTAATGATGATGTACTGCCTTCAGTATTTGTATCATTGGATCCACTATTTGTTAAATTATCATCACTATCATTTGATAAAATATTAAAACTATTTGATATACCTTTTAGAACTGGCATATTATCAATATTATCAATATGAACAAATTGATTTTTATTCCATCTATTAGCAGTTAAAGCATCAATAAAATCATCTTCGTCATTTTGATCATTATTTAAATTATCATCACGTGTAAAAATTTCTAATGTTTCCTTTTCCCTTCTTAATTCACCACGAACTCTAGCACGTTCTTCAAATATTCTTTTATTAGCAATATCTCTAGTTCTATTTAATAATTGTTTTACTAAATAGATTGGAATTTGAACAGGATATTTACTATAATTTTTTTTTGTTGAAATATCATTAATATCATTTTCATTAATAGGTATAAAAGAATTATCAAATTTTGTCCAATCAATCTCCATAAATCCAATTTCAGCACCATATGGTAAATTTCCTAAAAATGGATATTTAGTTACTAATTCGGGAGTTACTTTATTCTCATCTGAATTAATATTTTCAATATAAACATTTAAATTTAATGGTAAATTAAAAGCTGGATTTTCTATTGATTGATCAATTTCAAAATCCTTTATATTTGGAATTTTAAATAATGAATTAATTACAGATACATCTAATGGTGATAAAAAATAATGTATACGAGAATTTATATTATATTGATAATAATAAAATCCATCCTTAAATGATGGCAAACGTATACTAAAATCATTTGAAATTGTTAAATTATCTAAATTATTAGATAAATCTTTTTGATCAATCTGTTTGGGTCCATATTTTATTGGTTCTATTGATTCTTCTATATTTTTATTTAATGTTAAAATTTCTTTCTTGATATTATTTACAGCAATATCATAAAAAGATCCTGAATCTCCATATAATTCATAATCTAAAAGTTTTTGAGTCATTAAATCATCAATTTCCTTTTGATAACAAGATTTAATAAAATTATAATCACACATAATTAATCTTGAATTTGATATATAAGGTGAATATTGATTATAATTTAAAGGTGTTGAATTTTCACTAATCCAAGGAATATTACCATTAAAACCTTTAAAAAATTGATAAAAATTAGAAACTGGTTGAGAATAAATTTTAGAATTTGCTCTATACATTAATGATAATAAAATATTTGATTTTAATTGAATTTTGGAAGATTCATTAACTGGTTCAATTAAAACAGGTAGTAAAATGAATTTTTCTTTAATGACTTCAGAACAAAGAGGACATGAAATTATTGGATTGTGTAAATTTCCAAGAGATGTTTTAGATTTATCATTTTTTACATTATCAAACATACTAATTAAGCATGAATAACAAAATATATGACCACATTTAGTCATTCTTGGAGCAACAAAATCATCACCCATGCAAATAGGACAATGATAGTCATTTTGTTTAACCACAACACGAGCAATATCATGAATATTCAAAGGTAAATTTGGGTCTAAAAGTTGAAGTTTATAATCTCCATTGTTATTTAAAATAAATTTATAATTAGCATTAATATAACTAAGACCTGATAAATGAACATCAAAAGTGGAATTTTTCTTTTTATTACTACTTTTTGACTTTTGTTGTTGCTGTGATTTTGAAATTGGAATTTCGTCATTAATTACATCATTAGAATAATTATAAGTCAGTAAATGACTAATATTCATACCCTTCTTTGAACCTTTAATCATTGATAATATGTCTTGAGAGTCATCAACTAATTGGTGATTATTATAATTACTGTTAATGTTCAATTTTGAGTTGTTATTTGATCGACTGCTATTATTATTGTTTCCTTTCTTAGTGTTACTGTTATTGTTGTTGTTATTGTTATTATTCCTTTTAGAGTGTGCATTTGATGATCTATTTCTTGAAGATGACTTCTTCATGTTTGATGAATTATCATTAAAGTTAATGTTGTTACTGAAATTGGAACCATCATTACCTGAAGAAGTAATATTATTAAGTGATGTTGCAAAATCACTGTTGCTTTTTAGGTCTTTCTTGTACATTATATAGTATAGACGTATTTGAGTCTGAATGGGGATGGTGTAATGTTTTCTTTTGATAAGCAGCTGGAGTCTGGTTAGAATAGCAGTCAGCTGGTGCTTGTGCTATGCCTAACAGTGTTATGTTGCTTGGTTAAAGGATATAATATATATATATCATAAATAGCTTAAAAAGCTTATATTCCCTGTCATACACATACACCCTGTACTACAGCTGCTAGCTAATCAACAATACAAACTAATACTAATACCAAATACACATGCCTCTCACTCACTGAAAGCGCCAAAAGCCGACAGCCAACATGCTTTGCCCACGACACGCTCCCTGTTGTGCTCTGGGTGCCAACACACAACACACTATACGGTGTAGAGTGTAGAGCCGTACGCTTTAATCAACATTCAACAATGGCGTTTCTCTTTTGGGAAGACGAGGCGCATTGAAGACTAAAGATTAACCGTCTACCGTCAACGGTCAACTCCAGCCAAGCCAATATTTAATCAATAAATGGTCAACATATTATATACATACATGTATTTTTATTTATAAACAACAAACAATACTTTATGACTTAACAGTTTTTTTTGCTAATTCATATGATCTCTTGGTTTATATTTTACATCAAGAAAAAGCTCGAACCATAAGATATTTATATATCATCTCTGAAGCAAAGCAAAAAAAATCAAAAATAAAAATAATGAAAACTACTTTCTTTTTCTTATCATTATTTTCAATAACATTTTACCTTTTAACACAGGTAAATGCCATTTCAAATACAAACTCAACAAATATTACAGAAATTTCAACACAAAGAACATCACAATCTACGTATTCTGCAGCTGCAGGTATTGCTCGTGAATTTAATAATGATTGTTATATTGCTGGTGCTGCTTTAATTGCTGCTGCGGTTATTTTATTATAATCTAATTTAAATTATATCATATATTATAGAAATTCATCATATTTTACTATCGTCTCAATTTACATTTAATCATTTTTTTTTGTTTTTTTTTCAAATATTGTTATCTTCCCTCCACATATTCTTAATTCACTATTGTAACCTTTTATATCTTTGCTATATCTAACTTGCTGTATACATATATATATTTTATGTTTAATAATAATTATATTTTCTTTTACCCAATGTGTCAAAATGTCAAAATTATTTTGTGTGCGATTACGTCAGCTCCTAATAAAATTTCACTTTTTTTTCATGTATTTTTTTTTTATTTTTTCTTCTTCAATAGGATGAAAATTTTATAGTAATTTTTTTTATTTAAATTTTAATTTGAATTTGATTCATAAGTTTTATAATATATTAGGTTGTTACAGGTAAAATCCCCTTCCTAATTCAAGTAACCAAAACAATGGCTACCAATATCAATAATACAAATAAGAAAAAGGTTTTGGATTCTCGTATCCCTTCACTTATTCGTAATGGTGTCGATACAAGGGAAAGATCATTTATCATTATGGTTGGTGATAAATCAAGAAATCAAATCCCAAATCTTCATTATTTAATGATGAATGCAAATTTAAAAATGAATAAATCAATTTTATGGGCTTATAAAAAAAAATTATTAGGTTTTACATCAAATAGAATTAATAGAGAAAAAAAAATTAAAAAAGATGTTAAACGTGGTACTAGAGAAGCAAATGATTTAGATCCATTCGAATCATTTTTATCTAATCAACAAATTAGATATGTTTATTATAAAGAAACTGAAAAAATTTTAGGTAATACTTATGGTATGTTGGTTTTACAAGATTTTGATGGTCTTACACCAAATTTAATGGCACGTACAATTGAAACTGTTGAAGGTGGAGGTTTAGTTGTTATGTTACTTAAATCAATGAAATCTTTAAAACAATTATATACTATGACAATGGATGTTCATTCAAGATATAGAACTGAAGCACATAATGATGTTGTTGCTCGTTTTAATGAACGTTTCTTATTATCTCTTTCTGATTGTAAAAATTGTTTAGTAGTTGATGATCAATTAAATGTTTTACCAATTTCAGGTGCAAGAAATATTAAACGTTTACCTCCAAAAGATGATGATGAAATTTCTCCAAAAGAACAAGAATTAAAAGATTTAAAAGAAGGTTTAGCTGATACTCAACCTGCTGGATCTTTAGTTTCTTTAGCAAAAACTGTTAATCAAGCGGAAGCAATTTTACGTTTTATTGATGCTATTGCAGAAAAAACTTTAAATTCAACTGTTGCTTTAACAGCTGGTAGAGGTCGTGGTAAATCTGCTTCTTTAGGTATTGCAATTGCTGCAGCTATTGCACAAGATTATTCAAATATTTTTGTTACTTCTCCTTCACCAGAAAATTTAAAAACTTTATTTGAATTTATCTTTAAAGGTTTTGATGCAATGGGTTATATTGAACATCAAGATTATGATATAATCCAGTCTACAAATCCATCTTTTAATAAAGCAATTGTTAGAGTTGATATCAAACGTGGTGGTCATAGACAAACTATTCAATATATTTCTCCTACTGATAGTCAAGTTCTTGGTCAAGCTGAACTTTTAATTATTGATGAAGCAGCTGCAATTCCTTTACCTTTAGTTAAAAAACTTTTAGGTCCCTATTTAGTTTTTATGGCTTCTACTATCAATGGTTATGAAGGTACTGGTCGTTCTTTATCTTTAAAATTAATTCAACAATTAAGAGATCAATCCAAAAATATTATTAAAGATAATACTCAAACTCAAATTGTTTCTCGTGATGAAAATAACGGTACTAAAGATCTTGAATCAATTCATATTTCTTCACGTTCATTAATTGAAGTTACCCTTGATGAACCAATTAGATATGCACCAGGTGATCCAGTTGAATCTTGGTTAAATAAATTACTTTGTCTAGATGCAAAACTTCCAAAGCATACTAAATATGCAACTCGTGGTTGTCCACATCCATCAGAATGTTCTTTATTCTATATTAATCGTGATACTTTATTTTCATATGATCCAGTTTCGGAAGCATTCCTTCAACGTATGATGGCCCTCTTTGTTTCTTCTCATTACAAGAATTCACCAAATGATTTACAATTAATGTCTGATGCTCCAGCTCATCAATTATATGCTTTATTTGGTCCTGATGTAGGTAAAGATGCATCTATTCCAATTCCTTTATGTGTTATTCAAATTGCATTAGAAGGTGAAATTTCTAAAGATAGTATTCGTAGTAGTTTAAGTCGTGGTATTCGTGCGGGAGGTGATTTAATTCCATGGTTAGTTTCACAACAATTTCAAGATGATGATTTTGCAAGTTTATCAGGTGCTAGAGTTGTACGTATTGCAACTCATCCAGATTATACTAAGATGGGTTATGGTACAAGGGCTCTTGAACTTTTAACTGACTATTTTGAAGGTAAGTTTGCATCACTTGAAGAAAATTCTAGTTCTTTATCAGGTGATAAATTTTCAATTAACAGATTAACTGATGCAGAATTAGAAAACTCTGAAGGTTCATTACGTGATGAAATTAAACCACGTAAAGAAGATAAACTTCCTCCTTTATTTGTTAACTTAGCACATAAAAGTCCATATTATTTACATTATTTGGGTGTTTCTTATGGTTTAACTCAAAAACTACACAAATTTTGGCGTCATAATGGTTATACTCCAGTTTATTTAAGACAAACAGCAAACGATTTAACTGGTGAACATACTTGTGTTATGATTAAAACTCTTGAAAATCGTGATGATAAATGGTTGAAATCATTTACTAAAGATTTCCATAAAAGATTTATTAACTTGTTAAGTTATAGTTTTAGAAACTTTTCATCAGTTCAAGCATTGAGTGTTTTAGAATCATCAAGAATTGAAGGTGATGATAAACCAACCTTTAAGTTTGATAAGACAGAATTAGATAAGGCATTATCACCATTTGATTTGAAACGTTTAGAATCTTATTCTAATAACTTGATTGATTATCATGTAATTCTTGATTTATTACCTTTTATTGCATTACAATACTTTAATGATGAGATTAGACAAGAAATTTCACTTTCTCATGTTCAAAGTGCAATTTTGTTATCTGTTGGTTTACAACATAAGGAATTAGAAGACATATCTAAAGAATTAAAGATTGAAACTAATCAATCTCTTGCTATGTTTGCTAAAATTGTACGTAAAATCTCACAATATTTCCGTACTTTAGTTAAGGAATCATTCGAAGAAGAAATGCCAGAAATTATAGATGATGAAATGAAAGAATTGAATGGCGAAGAAATTGCTATTATCAATGATGTTGAAGAAATGGAAAGAGAATTAGAGGCTGATTTAGAGGCTGCTGGTACTGAAGCATTAGAAGCTATAAGAGAACGTAAAGAAAAACAAAAGGAATTAATAAATAACTTGAATTTAGATAAATATAAGATAACTGATGTTTCTGAATGGGGCTCTGATAAAAAGGCTATGAACCGTGCTATCAAAAACAATACTACTGTCAGTCTTAAAAAGAGTAATAAGAGAAAGGCTACAGAATCTGCAACAGATATATATGATGCAGAAATGAAAGCGTTATCTAAAGAGAAGGGGAAATCAAGTAAAGGGAAAAAATCAAAAAAATAAATTTGCAAATAAATTTCTCTAATTAAATTATTGTATCATTGTGTAATATTTATGTGTTTAATTTGTGATTGAAACATTTAAAAACAAAGAATAAAATCTAACTTATTTAAAATAATTTGTTTATAACGAGGGTTAACACATTCTTAATCAAGTTATCAGCATCACAATCATCATTATTGTCGAATTCGTATACATTGTATTTTTTCATAATTTCCTTCTTTAGTATTCCACCGGTGTCTTTGACATAAGATTCATCTTCCCCATTTACAAATAAATCTTTGTGATATGTGTAATAACCAGGCCAAACAAATTTATCAAAATATCCTGGAGGGTCTAGCCATACATTTCCTTCAACTGTATATAGCCTTATTTGACGTCTACCCTTTAACGATTGATAATTGGTTTTAAAAAAAAGAGTAAAGGCGAACATGTTCAATAATTCGATATCTGGTAAAACTAGAAATCCATCTAATAAAAATATTCTGAATTGTTCATGGTCTGAATTGAGGAGTCTTTTATTAACTATATCTTTTAGATTACTTATTATATCTTCATTGTTTTTGAAATTGGCATCGTTTTTTGGTGGTTCAGTACTGGTCATCCCATAATCATAGTATCCTTTATCAGTTTTCTTTACAACCGCCTTTGGATTATTTGAGTATTTAGTTGGATCTGACAAAACACGTAATGTTTGTTTCATGGCATCAATGTCTATAGCATCAGGACAGTCCCAATCTCTATCTTCTCTTATTGGATCAAAAGGTACGTCTTTCTCTTGCTTAAAGAAGTCATCCTCATGTATAATTTCTGTTGAAGGTAGGATCTTTTGTAGTAAACATGCCAGTGTCGATTTTCCTGAGCTTGATGCACCGGTTATTCCTATCAGTATCGTACGCATGTAGATGTTGTTATGTTACTATGTATAGCTGATATTTATGCTGATAATACAGTGGAAGAAAAGAGTTTACATGTTGAACTTTAAACTGATAAAAAGAAAAAAGGCTGTGCACAGTTCACGATCTGGCGAGCAAAAAATGTCACAAATTGACTAATTGGTATCACACGAAGAGATAAAAGTTGTATTAATTATTAAATAGATTAGTTAAAAATTAAAAATTAGAAATTAGAAATTAAAAATTAGATTTATATAAATTAATTAAATTAGATGCTGGAAGTCATTATCTTGAAAAATTGATAGAATACAAATTAAATTAGGTTAGATTTGATTGGTTTAGCATAGTAATAAAAGTATCATAAAGGTTAGTATTAAATTAGACAAGGATGACATTTTATCCTTTAATGAAACTACTCCAAATTCTTGAGTTTCTTTTTGAAAAGGTTAAATCCTTCTTTTGGACTTTTTATTTTAGACTTAGTTGGGGTGGTTGGCTTTTTGTAGGATCCTGATAGTGACAATGATGGTCTCGATGTAGAAATACTGGTTCTAGTATTTGAATCAAAAGCTGATGGTTTGGCTGGCTTCATAAATCTTGTTTGGTTAGATACTATTGGAGTACTTCTACTATCGTTAGAAGGAGAAATCCCACCATTCATACGATCAATACGCTCTTGCCACCAGTTTCTACCAGACTCGTCGACTTTTGAACCAGATCTTATTTCACTACCTGCATCGCATCCATTTAATGCTAAAAGCTCGGCAACATCAAAAACTTCACGGCCATCTAAAATACTTGGATGAAGAAGAGCATATTCTAAGAATGTAATTTGAATGCCAATTAGTTCATCTGAATTTGATTTGTTGATATCTATAGATGAATGAGATCCGTTAGTAGTCCAGGATACTTTTTTATTCACATCAGCACCTCCGGCAATACCTTTTAATACCTTAGATATATCATCATCTCTTACACCTTCAAGTAATGTGAGTGATGCATTTTTTTTAACCGTGCTATCAACATACGCCTTTTTCATATATTTGTTGGTGATGAATTCTAACCTCGTTTCATGCCCGGATTTAGAAGTTGGTTTATTTTTTGGCGATAACTCTGCTTCATAAACAGAATTGACTTTGGCATTATTAATATGATACACTAGTGCTCTGTTCTCACCAACAAAACTATCAAGTGTCAAACTTCTTACTTTTGAAATAGTAGTCCCCAAAGCACGGTGAGCAGAGGAACAGTGGATACAAAATACATTCAATAAATTTAATGATATCCATTCTACTTGTTCTTTTGTACCACAATCGACACAAAACATATTTGAGGCATCGTTGTGTTGAACAACGTGAAGTAGTGAGAGTGAAACAGATGAAACACGGCGAATTCTTGGGGAATCTTTTTGTGATATTATGTTATCTTCCGATGTTATACTTTTGTTCGGTGTGCAATTTTCATCATTTCTCGAAATTCTCTGTTTTACCAGTGCTATATGTTTTTCTTTTGGTAGACTAGCGGTATTAATATTTTTCGGATTATTGAAAGCAATCATCTTGCCCGCTTCACATAATGTCTTTACCCATTCTTTGGCATCACTTGAAGTAAGGCATTGAAAAACATGCTCAGTTCCTTGGGCGTTGATTACTCGGAAGCAGTTTTTCCTTACGCCAATGTCATTATTATCTTGAGAATCTAAAAGCTTGATATTGCATAATGAAACATCTAATGGGGTGTTTCTAAGCTCTGCTCCTCTTCTCCAGTCCATAAATTCATAGAGTTTTCCGTCGCATAACACTATCCATTGTTTATGCCATCCTGATTTACCTTGGCCTCCAAATACAAACAAAAGTCCAGCTTTTAGTGGACCATCAAATTTACCAAATTTATAAGGTGAATTTTTGTCAAGCAATAACAATGTATCTTTATTTGATGAAACTCTTGAATAAATCTGTGATACACCAGTTAATTCTTCAAAAGTGGAACAATTCTTTATATTTTGTACAGCCTGACCTCTCAAAGGTCTATTCCTCCAATAGGTTTTGGTAATAAGGGATGTTGGTTGCACTAATGATAATAACATTGGAGTGACAGTATCATATAAAAAGTTGAAGTAATCCATTTGAGAAACTATAAAAGTTTTAGTCTTTAGTAATAGTTTTTCATCCTTTGATTTACCTGAACTCATTAATTTTGATAACCAATCATAATATTTTTTGCTCTCATCTTCAAAAATCTTCTTACTTGAATTAAAGTTTTGTAATGAACGAAAAGCAGAAAAATCTATCTTTGTTTCAGAAGTTGAGTGTTGTAAAGCTTTCAAAAGTGAGCGAATTAGATCTTCATTTGAAGAAGAATTGGACTGTAAAAATTCAAACTTTGAATAAACAACGTCATTTTTAGACACAGTCGGTAAATACTCTTTTCTGAAATCTCTAAGCGAGTCCATCAACTGAGATTTGGATGATTCCAAACCTTTCAAACTGTGATCTAAAGAATTTATATTATCTATTGTACTTTGTAGTTGTTTCAGTATATATGGTGCTAATTGTTCATAGCTATTTAAAGCCTCCCTAAACAATGGGCCATCCGACATTGGAATAGGAAAAGGATTTTTAACCTCCAAAGCTGCACTAGACTTTTTCCGTAAACTATTGGTATTTAATTCGGTGGTATTTTTATCAACAATTGTATCATTAGAAGTAAGCTCTGGAGGGGGTGTTGGAAAAATAGATAATGGTTCACGATAAAAAGATAACTTAAAAATTTCCTTGCCTTCGTCAGTTATTTGTAAAGTAATCATATCTGTATAGTTATTGGCCAAGGGAAGCTTGATATCATGAGATGTAACATTAAACGACGCTGTAGATTTATTTGAAGTTAACGAACACTTTAATTGATCCAGATTTAACGTTTTCACAAAACTAATTAACACTCTATCATAGATGAAAGGAGTTTTTAAAACAAAATCTGAGTTATTTTCATTATTTGACTTAAGTCGTATCAATTCAACATTGTTTGGTGATGTTATGGTGTTTGATTGTACATCTAACAGTATTTTTTGCTCTGATGTTGATCCTGTAAATGTGATGCCTAATAAATATCTGGGCACTTTTGAAGTTTTATCCAAACTTGCCATAATCAAGTCTGACAGCCTAAAAGTGGTGGACATTACTTGTAGAACTGTTCGGCAAATATATTGTATGTGTGGTATCTGGGTGTACTTTCTGTTTCATTTACGGAGCAATATAAGCCTTTTCTTGTGTACAGAGATTAATGTTAAGTGTGTGAAGTGTGGTGAGAAATCTTCAGGCTCGAGATCATTCTGATATCGCGACACGTCAACTGTCGTAGTACTGAGAGAGTAGAATTTTTTTCTTCAGAAATTTTAACAACATGTATCTACATTTTTATTTTACACAAAAAAGATCAAAAGAGTAAAACCCCCAAAAGGATAGCATCTTCAGGGACAGTTAAGAATGTCGGAGGCAAAGCAAGTCGTTGAAGAGTCTGTCATTGCAGAGCCAGTCATTGAAGAGCCAGTCATTGAAGAGCCAATAGTTCCTGTTGAAGAAATAAGTTTGGTTGAAGAACCAACAGATCAAGGAAGTGAACAACCGAAAAATGATATAATCAATGACGAAAAAAATATTCAAGAAAACAACGAACTAGATATTTTTAATACAGAAAAGGCTGTCAAATATTCATCAGACGAAGATGAAAGTGATAGCAACAAAGAAGATAATTCTTCATCTGACAGCAGCTCTAATTCAGAGTCGGAATCAAATGATTCAAGTCATGATTCTGACTCTGATGAAAGCGACTCCGATGAAGAGGATGCAGTTGATGATGTCAAAAATGTAGAACTTGAGGAGGAAATAAATGAAGAAGATAATGATGAACCAATTAAATCCAAAAATGAAATTGTTGATTTTAAAGTCCCCTCTCTTCCTGATGACTACAGCATCAATGATGATACAGATATCCAATACCTTGGTACCATTTCAGGTATAGTGGAAAAAAATGTTGTAATAAAGGCAGCCATCAGTGCAGAGGATAAAGTTCTTGCAGAAGGTACAATATTTTGCTTTGAAGATAGAACTCCTCTGGGTTTGCTTTACGAAGTACTTGGAAGGCTTCAGTCTCCTATTTATTCTGTTAAATTTAACACCTATGAAGAAGCAGACGCTTTTCAGAGTAAGAAAGGAAGCAAAGTTTACTATGTTGTTTCTACTGCAGAATTCTTGTCTACGCAATTCATAAAAAAATTGGTTGGTACTGATGCAAGTAATTGTAATGATGAAGAAGTTCCTGAAGATGAACAAGAATTTTCAGATGATGAAAAGGAAGCTGCAGCTAAGAAAAACAAGAAAAGAAAGAAGAAACAAGCAAAGGAAAATATTGAAGAAGCTCAAACGAATGAGGAGGATTCTACAGAAGATATTAATCGTTCTATTAAAAGAACAAAACCTGACACTTTAAAACAAAATTCACAAATCCAACCAAAAAATGTGCCAATATCAGTCAAGGCTAGATTAACATCTCTTCCTTCAAAGGTTAAATCCACTACATTGCCTACCAGTACTCAACAAAATGTTCCACAAACTAATCAAATCAACCCAACAGCCATAATGCAACAATTCATGAATATGATGCAACATGCCAACCAAAACAACATGAATGGACAATATAATAGTCAAAAACAGTACACGCAACAGCACAACCCACAGCATAATCAACAATATAACCAGCAATATAACCAGCAATATAACCAACAATATAATCATCAATATAATCATCAATATAATCATCAGTATAATCATCAGTATAATCAACAAAATAATCAACAAAATAATCAACAATATAATCAACAATATAATCAGCAATATAATCAGCAATATAATCAGCAATATAATCAGCAATATAATCAACAATATGTTCAACAATTTAACCAGCAGTACAATACACAAGAAAGTCAAAACCAACAATTCAATTCATATAATCAACAACAAAATCAACCATATTTTAACCAACAAAAATTACCGAAATCAGGTGAGATAAAGAACTTCAATTCACAAGATTCAACAACTAATAACTCTAATCCAGCACTTTTAGTTGCACAATTAGCCGCAGCAATTTCACAAAATGCACAAACTGCTGCGTTAAATTTAAATCAAAATAACCAATCGAATATCTCACAAGCTCAATCTTCTTTCTTAAATAATGATGCTAAGGACAAAAGTGATGATGAGTATAACCCTTCTGCTTAAATAAGTTTGTATATTTGATATCTGCATAAATTGAAATATAGTACAATATATATCACAACTTCGAAATAACAAATAAAATTGATAGTTAACATTAAAGTAGTATTTAAGTTTTTTATTTGTATCTTGTAGTTCGTAACGTGGGATACATATTCATATAATTGAAAATTGATTTTTTTTTAATTTTTATTTTATTTTTAGATAGTTCATAAAATATTTTTGGAAAATAAAATCTCTACTTTATAAATAAAATAAAAATATTTTTTCAATATTTTTTTTATTTTCATTTATTTTTTTTTTGAATAAATTAACATTTATTGAACCTAACTTTCTATAACATGGAGTGTATCATATATTCTAAAGAGAATATTGATGTATTTTATGTACTTATAAGGATAAACAATTACTTAATTAATCTTACGTAAGCAAACAATCTGCTGGTGAGTTAAAGATCCATTTTTTATACTTATGAAAAGGGCGTGTGGCGTAGTTGGTAGCGCGTTCGCTTAGCATGCGAAAGGTCTTGGGTTCAATTCCCAACTCGTCCATTTATTTTTGTATTTTGTTTTCTTAATTTTTAAAACTTTTTTTTAAGAGATCTATAAAATTGTATACAAAAAATCATATTTTTTTTTCATTATTCATATTTGTTTAATAACTGGAAACTTTCTTCAGCAATATCCAATACATCCTTTGGAAAGCCTGCCAATTCGGCAATTTTTAATGCATGGGAATGAAAACTTACTCCTTCTTTAAGTTTATGATCAAATAATAATTTTTGGTCGGTGCTATGTTGATTTGAGTCGTCATTTTGGTAAATACTTGTTTGATAAAATGATACTTTATCTTGTAAAGTTTTGTTTGATTGAATGAGTTTCATCAATTCAGGTCCAAAATGAGTTGCAAATAAAACTTTTGATTTGTTGACTGTGATTAATCTTAATAAAGTTGCAAATGCAATGGCAACACCTTCATTTGTAGAGGTACCTCTACCCAATTCATCCATTATAACAAGAGATTTTTCAGTTGCTTCTCTTAAAATGATAGCAGTTTCATTCATTTCAACCATGAAAGTGGATTGATGCTTAAAAATGTTATCTGAAGACCCTACCCTAGTAAAAATCTTATCAATGATTCCAATTTGAGCTTTATAAGCAGGGACATAACACCCAATTTGTGCCAATATTGCAATTAATGCATTTTGTCTTAAGAATGTAGATTTACCACCCATATTAGGTCCTGTAATTACCCAAGCTTGAGATGAGTTGATTTCACAATCATTTACTGTAAAATTCACAAAATCAATTCTATTTTTAAGACCTTCTTCAACAACTATATGTCTACCATCAATAACTTCAAAAGATGTGGATTCATCTATTTCAGGTTTAGTCAAATTAAACTGAATTGATAAATAAGCAAATGATTGAAGTACATCAAGAATTTCAATGATAGGAGAAATTTTTCTCAACTCTTTATATAATTTCGAGATCTTTGTATTCAGATTATTCATTATAATTCCTTCTTCAACAGTGATATCATACTCCAATTTAATTAAACTATCTCCAATTTCTGACCATCTAGGATCGATGAGTTTAGTGACAGATTTGGATCTTTCTTTAACATTCAAATTTAAAGATTTAATTAAACTTGGTATAACCTTACTAGTTGATTTAAGTTCAATAACATATTCTGAAGTCTTCATATCTTTAATAAGTTTAAGTGATCCTAAATATCCTTCTTGTTGAAATTCGCTCGATAATTCATTTTTCAAAATTTCGGATTTCAAAAAAAAATCATTATAATCTTTTCTTAATTTCTTCAAATGAGTAGATGCTGTATCTTTAATTTCCCAAAAATCTCTAATAATTTCCCCTTCAAGTTTATTATTATTTTGTTTCAAATAAGAAACCTTTTGATCTATTGTATTTTCTATTTGTTTGGCAAGTGTATGGATTTTTGTTGAACTTATAAAATCTTTAAATATTGGTTCTACCAATTTCAAAGATGTCTTATTTAATGATTCTTTAATAGAATCATAAATTTCGTCCAATATTTTTACAGTCATAGATAATTCTAAATATTCATACCTTTCTGCTTTTGTATTGTCAATTCTTCTCAATATTCTATTGATATCCGCAGTTTTCTTTAAACGAGAATTTAAAATATTTAAAAAATATGGATCTTTAATAAACATTCCTAATAAATCATGTCTATGTTTGATTTGTTTTAAATCTGTCGAAGGGGCTAATAACCATGTGTTGAGAAGTCTGGCACCTGGACTAGTAACAGTTTTATCAATTAGATGAGAAAGAGCACCAATTTTTTTTCTTGATTGTAATGTTTCTAATAATTCTAAATCTTGAGCCGCATTTGAATCTATTTGCATCAAAGTTTTAGGTAATGATCTAGTTGGTAGTTGAAAACTGGTTTTATAATTTGGAAGACAAATATCCAAGTAATGTAATAGTAAAGATGTAGCAGATTTTTCCTTTTGAGACATAGAATCAAGTGTAGTGGAAACTAAACGTTTGTTATCAGAAAATCTCCATATAAAGTCATCCAATGATTTTTTCTTTGATTTTTCATGATAACTTGTAATGTAATAAGACTTTAAATCTGAAATTTCAGGAAGAATTGAACTTGAAAGTAATTCTTCAACATTTATTTTATCTGAAATTAGAATTTCAGCAGGATTTATACGTGTTACAGTTGATAATAACTGACTAAATTCTATTTCCAAGATATAAAATAGTCCCAAGTTAACATCACACCAAGAAATACCAATTTTTTTCATATCGACATCTTGTTTTAAATCATCAGGGAATGAAATTGACATTAAGTAATTATTACTATGAAAATCACGACAAGATTCATCAATAATTATCCCAGGAGTCATAATCCTATCAACAGGCCTACTTATAGTATTATCAACTGTGTTCAATACTTGATTGCAAACCACTGCTTTATACCCTGCCTTATAAATGATGTCCATATATTTATCTAACATTCTATCAGGAAAACCTGAAAAGGAAACAGGTCCGATTTTTAAGTTTTTTTTCGTTAAAGTCAAACCCAATAAATTTGAATATTTATCAGCATGATCAAAGTATAATTCATAAAAAGATCCAACATGTATAAGAACGATATACTTACCATCTGGTCTATTTGAATATGTTTTGTAAGTGTCCAGAATATTTTGGTAAAAATCAGTATATGTGTTATTATCTGTGATAGCACCTCGATCTTCAATTTCAGATATATCATGATCATCATCATAATTTAAACGTTCTAGGCTCTCCATAGTTGAAGTAATTTCTTCTTTTTCAAGTAAATTTTCAGTTGTAGGTTTGACATTAAAATTTGAAATTTTCTTATTTGAATTTGAGCCTAGCTTTGTCTTTGTCTTATTCTTATTCTTTTTTTCTTTGAGTTCAGCTTTATCATTTGAAAATACAACTTTAATATCCAACAGATCCTTGGCTGTGAAAGTGAGATCATCTGAATCTGTTTTTGCAGAGGATAAATTACGATATGTAAGTTTTTGGAATTGCTTAAGTTTGAAACCGCAAAAACTAGATCTATTAAAAGAATTGAACACCATCCAACGCGTCACCAGATACCCTCTTAAAGACATGTTAAGTCATGAATAAAAGCAGTTGTTTGACAAAGGAATAAACCAGAGAAAGGCAAAGAAATAGGAAAGATTAAACATGAAACATGGTGTTAAAAGTGGTGGAAGTGGTGAAACTTGCGGAATGGCGATAATAATGCGGAAAACGACCCCCGTGCACCAGAAGAGGTGATCCATGATCCATCATCGATTATCCATTATCCATTATCAGTTGTTTACCTTTCTATTTTCCATCTTGCCGGGTCGGGTTCTATTTCCTATTTCCTATTACTTCTTATTTCCCCTTTTTGCGTTTTGCGTTTTGTTTTGCGTTTGCGCTGCTGTTTTTGTTTGTTAATCATTAATTAACTGCCTAACCAACCGATTCCATCCACCCATCCATCCAATCAATCACCAGACACTCCTTCTCCCCTTACTGAAAGCAAATAACACAGGTTCACTCAAAAGAGATTCCACAGAACTCTCCGTTTCACATTACATCACAGCACAGATATCTGATATCTGATATCTCTCTACAAGTGAAAGAACACATTCTTGACTAAAGTGTGTTTGTTCGCATCTATAGATCTGTTAAAAAATTCTTTCCCTTTTTTTCTTTTTTGATTACACTAGACTGATTTTTTCTATTATCAATATCTAGGCCAGGAGTTTCCATTCATATCCTAATCAAACCGACACATTCTCTCACTTCTTAATCATCTTAAAAGCACAAAAATGATTAAATCATCAAAAACAGAAGCCCATCTAAGCTCTATAATATTAGATACTTCGCCAGGAAAGAATATAATACATCCAGTATCACCAAATAAACAACAACAACTACACCATCACCAGAAATCTAGTGTAACAGTCTCCAAATCTTCTTCTGAAGGAGGCTCTACATTTGAAGGAATAGATACTTCTGTAACGAGTATGGAAGATAGTAAGAATTCATCACCAATAAATAGGTTGAACTTAAAATTAACTAATACTCATACTACAGAATCTGTACCATTGAATTTAGAATCATCTCCTTTATTAAATTCTCATTTATCTTCAACGCAATATGAAGAAAACAGTGCATTAACAACTAGCGTTAAAACAGAAGTCATAGAAACAGGTTCTATGCTTCATTCTATAAATAATCAAAATAATTTAAACAAAGATATAACAAATGATACAATATTAAATAATTCATCTGTAAATAGATTATCAAATAATGATGTTAATTTTAAAGTTAATATACCACTAGTTGATTCAACAATTCATATAACTGAAGACCTTTCATCTGCAAAATCTAGTTCCGATGATGATATAAGTTCACATGTACATTCAAATCATCATAATTACCATAATGAAATGTTATATACTCATCCAACTCATTCATATCGTGTATTGGCAGATCCAACTGGATTAACAGGACAAGAATCAGTAAATTTGAATAATAATGATAGTTTATATACTAAACGTCTGTCAAATATTGACCCTTTATCCGTTATTGATAATGATGATGATAAATCCCCATTGATTCCTTTACCAAATTCAGAACCTAATACAACAGTAACAACTTCCAAGCATGATGTTGAAAATCAAAAGAGTAATACATATCCAAGATCATCTACTGAACTTAATGCTTTGAAATTTCGAAATAATAAAAAAAATTCCAGTAATTTACCTTTAAGTAATTCTTCAAATAAAAATCATTCTGATAGAAAAACTTTTCAAAGTATTAATACAATTAAAATACCCGATAATTATCAAAAGACAGAATTAGCAATAACTTCAGGTTCACATAAACATTCATCATTTAATGGTGAAATACCAAAGTATCGTGTTCCAAGATCAACTTCATTTATGAATACAACTAGAAAATCAAGAATGAAAGCTGATGATTCATATAATATTCCAGGACAAAATATATCTGAAAATCATGAAAACTATGCTATTGTTTATGATTTAGTTACAGGTATTAGATTTTCAGTTTCAAGATGTTCCAAGAATCCAGTTTCTGTAAATGATGCTAGTTTTGAAAATGTTACTAAATTAATTTTTAATAGACAAGGTAATGCTCAAGCTCCTCCAACAAAATATGAATTTAAATTCAAAGATTATGCACCAGAGGTTTTTAGGGATTTAAGACGTATATTTAATGTCAATCAAGCAGATTATTTAATGTCACTGAATGATGAAATTGGCGTTAGAGCTGTTGGATCATCAGGTAAAAGTGGTTCTTCTTTTTATTATTCAAATGATAGAAAATTTATAATTAAAACAATTCATCGCTCTGAGCATAAACATTTAAGAAGAATTTTAAAAGATTATTATCATTATGTTAAAAATAATCCGAATACTTTATTATGCCAGTTTTATGGATTACATAGATTAAAGATGACAACAAGAACAGGTACAGTTAAAGTTCATGTATTAGTAATGAATAATTTGTTACCACCTTTAGTTAATATTTCAGATTCTTATGATTTGAAAGGGTCAACATATGGTAGAAAAACAACCGAAAAGAAAAGATTAGAAGGTTCATGTATGAAAGATCTTAATTTTATTGAAAATAAAGTTGAAATTCATCTTTCTAATTCCAAGAGGGAAGAAGTTGAAAATCAATTAAAAAATGATGTTGGCTTATTGAAACGTTTAAATATTATGGATTATTCATTATTATTAGGTCTACGATATTTAAATCAATCAGATGAACAACTTTTAGATGATAAAAGTAAAATAAATTCAGTAATTCAAGGAACTCATAAAAATACAATATTTGATACGGATGGAGGCATCCGTGCTATTGATACAAATGGTGAAGTAATGGATATGGTTTATTATATAGGTATAATTGATTGCCTGACCAATTATAACACACTTAAGAAATTAGAAACATTTTTTAGAAGTTTAAGACATAAAAGGGAAACAATAAGTGCAATTCCACCACATGAATATGGGAATAGGTTTTTGGATTTTATCTTTAATCATATTAAAAGTCCCGGAGATGATTCTGTTTCCAAAAAGAAAGTTTTGAATAAATTCCAGGCATTAAAAAAGTTTACCCATCATCATAACACAGCATAAACAAAAAGCTAAATAATTAATTTTCCCAATATGAAGGTAATGATTACTTAATTAGAAATAGAAATAAAAATAAGCATACAAGCATATAAGCATAAAAATAAAAATAAAAGCAACAATTAGAATTTATATTTATGAAATTGTCACTATGTTGTAGAGATCCTATATCTCTCAACTCTCTCTCTCTGCTAGTTTTTTTATGAATATCTATAGATCATTTTAATTTGACATTCCTTACACATATATATCAACAAACTGTATATTTTACAGTTTTATTTTTACAAAATACAAATTCCTGTAAATTTTAATTAAAGTTTTTTTTTCTTTTTTTTTTTGTAAATTACATAATGTTTATTAATTTTAAATTGTTATGATATTATAAAAAAAAGTAATACATTTTTAAAAACTTATTATTTTGTTATACTATTTTTTTTTTCTAATTTAAGATTTATAATGAGTTAGCAACTAACAATTGAGTAGTTCTTAAAGCTTCATATTTGACATTAGAATTTGGCGAGTTCATTAATGTCATAATTTGAGTTTTCGTTCCCATAGTATTAATAATTTTAATAACTTCAGGTGCAACTTTAATAATCATTGATAAATCATAACAAATAATTGATTGATTTATATATAATTGAGTTAAATTTGAATCACCGATTGAAGAATCTGATAATAAAGAAACCAGAGATTTAAGTAATTTCCAATTATTTTCTTTAAATTTATCAATATTATCATACCAAAATTCAGTATTTTTATGACAAGGTGACCATAAAAGATGTTTTGTTTTAATTTCATTTTCATATTCATCAAAATTAGTTAATGATTTAATTGAATCATTTAATAATTCATATAACGAATTTAAATCTTCCTTTAATTCATCATCAGACCATTTTCTTTCAATTAAATTTTTAATAATTGTTAAACCATTAGTTAATAAGAATTTTTTAATAATTTCATTTTTATTAGTTGAATTAATTGATGTATTTAAAAAATTAATTAAAATTGAAATTGATAATCTAACAACTTTTTCTTTAACAGCATCATTAGCAAATTTAAACATTGATGGTATAATTTCAGAATATTTTGCATTAGTTGTTAATAATTGACTAGTATTTGAATCAAATGTTAAAGTCCATAAACAATAAATTGATAAATAACGCATTTGTAACTCAATATTTTTATCAAGCATAATATTAATCAAAGAATCTAAATATTCAGTATGAGATATATATATATTTCTAAAAGATTTAATTGATAATAATTCTTTTAATAATTGAATACCTAAGAATCTATATTGTAATTTATTTGATGTAATTAAATTGATTTGAATGTATTTGAAAAGTAATGAAACTAAATCTAGTGATGATGCTGGTTGCTGAGCAGGAACAGTTGTTAATAATGATGTTAAAATATGAGCTGTTAATATTGAAATAATGAAATTATCTTGATTATTTTCATCATCATTATTACTATTACTAGTAGTTGAATTTAAAATTTCAATAAACGGAGGATAAGGATTACCCTTTGAAATTTTAAAAAATTCATCAGTAATAGTACTTTCAAAAAGTTCACTATTTATATAAGTTAAACCATCATATAAAATAACAAGTAAAATTTTAGTTAAATCTAAATTTTTTGTATTATTATTTGATAATTCAAGTATAGAATCAAATAAAACTTTTGAATAAGTTGGTATATCCTTTATTAGTACATCCACACGAGAGAGAGGATCTTCTTGATCATTAACGGAAGTAATTGATTTAAGAACAGACATATTTTCATTTGATAAACAACCTGCTTTAACAAATGAAGTCCAAGAAATTGATCTTGTTCTTATATTTGTTAAAAGTTGTGATATAAAATCACCTTCTAGACGAAATGGGGAATGATTTAATACTTGAGTAGACGACATTAGTATTCTATTCTGTAGAATCGTCTTATAAACAAGGCCTTTAGGTGTAGAACCAATTGTGAATAGAATCTATTAAACGGTATTCATGCAACAGTATAGACATTGCTATATATGGTGAAGCTACTACACACTAAAGCAAATATCAAGTATCTAAGCACTAAGCAGCCAGTGAGCGCAGCAAAGAATTAGGCAGCCACGAGAGCAATCTCAACCGATTCTCCACGCAAACCGAACCGGGTAACTTTGTGTGGACTAGTACCTCCTACTGTGGAAATGGCACAGACTTACTTAACACAATCACTTGCTTTGCATGGGATAAATAGCCTTTGATGTGACCTGTAGCAATCAAACGACATAGAAGACATTCTGTTGCTTCATCAGTTCTGATGGGGGAAATGTTTGAAGATCTCATAACATTCATACCTGTAGTGAAAATTGAAATTGGAACAATGTGTGCTTTATCTAATTCTTCTAAAGATAAATTTTGTCTATAAATTTCATAAGTAGTTTTGACTATACTAGATTGAATCAAAGTTTGAAATTTAATATAAATAGAAAATACTTTAAATTTAAGTAAAATAAATTTAAATTTTTCTAAATTAACATTATATTCATTTAAATCTAACATTTTCACACATTTATATAATGATTCAAGTAATTTTAAATCTGGAAATTTTTCAAAAAATGCATTTGTTGGTAATTTCTTGGATATCAAATAATTTAATGGAAGTAAATAAAATAATATTTTTAAATTGAAAGATTTAGAATGTTTATTTTCATATGATGATTTAAAATAATTATATGATTTTTCATAATTTGATTGGATTAATAATGCAAGACCAATAAAATAGTCAAAAATAGATTGTGTATTTAAAAGTGGAGTATAATCAATTCTATTATTAGATGTTGATGTATCACTTAGAATAGTATTGGATAAAACTTTGTATAAATTTATAACAGCATTTAATTTATTATATTTAAAATAAATTGAAAATAAATGTGATGCAAATATATGAATTGCAGAAATATTAATTTTATTATCAGATTTATTTGAAATTAATAATTTAAATGGTCTTTGTATAGAATTTGTAAAATTATCAACAATTATATTTGATTGACTATCAATAGAATAAATTTCATCTGTTGGTGGATGTGCTTTAAAAACTGTTCTCCTTAAATTCTTTGCAACAATAATTATTGGAGTCAAATAAAAGGAAGGATCATCTAATAATCTTTTAGAAAGTAAATTAATTAAATCTATTTCATATTTTATTTGATTATCAATATTTTTTAATTTTAATGAAACCAATAAATCCATACAAATAAGGAAAAATTGTTGAAAGTATTCACTTGATGAATCATCACCATGATGAGATTTATTCCCTCTTTCAGCATCTTCTAATGAACTTTGAATAAGAGTAAAGTCAAGTTTAGTTTTTTCTAATTCAAATTCTTCCATGTCTTGTTGTTCAATGATCTTCAGTAAGAAAACTGCCAGTTTAAGAGTATCATGATATTTTACAGCAGTGCAAAGCTCATCTAGTAATTGTTCCCAAATCATTTATATATCTATAACCCTAATTATATATATTTCTTCTTCTCTTTTCAATTCTATAATAACTTATTGAAATATAATCCTTTCTTTATTGTAATTACTTGTTGTGTTGGATACTTAGAAGTTCGAAGTGTTTAAATGAAAAATTAATATCTACAGCGTCGATCGTCGCAATATTTTATTCTCCATTTTCCTTTTCATTTCATTTCGTTTCCCTTTCGTTTCGTGAAAATTTTTCGATTTTGGCGACATGAAAAAACAGTGAAGAACTGACAGTGTGTTGTTGAATCACTCATTGAATCGAATTAGTAATTGAAAGGTTTACCTGTCTCTTTTCATTTAAATAATAAGACAAGAAACTATTTAACAAAGATAGGAATTTATCCAACCAATTAAACAAACATGTCTTTAGTTAATATTTGCAGAGATAATAATGATCCTTTCTACCGTTATAAGATGCCTCTAATTCAGGCAAAATCTGAAGGTAGTGGTAATGGTATTAAAACTAATATTTTAAATATATCTGAAGTTTCTACTGCATTAGCTAGACCAACCTCATATGTTATGAAATATTTTGGTTTTGAATTAGGTGCTCAAACTACAATTGATAATAAAAATGAGAGATATCTTATTAATGGTGTTCATGATTGTGAAAAATTACAAGATTCTTTAGATGGTTTTATTGATAAATTTGTTTTATGTCCACAATGTAAAAACCCTGAAACTGTTTTAGAAATTGTTCAAGGTGGTAATTTACAAAGAGATTGTAAAGCTTGTGGTAAGATTACTAAAGTTAATCCAAGTTATAAATTAGTTTCTTATATTTTAAAAAATCCTCCAAAGGATGCATCAAAGAAACAAAAAAAATCATCTTCTGGTAAAACTGCTTCTGAAAATGTTATTGGTGGTGGTAAATCTATTTCTGATATTGCAAATAAACAAAAGGGTAATAATGCTTCATCTGATGATAAACCAAAGGAAAAAGTTATAGTTAATGATGATGATTGGTCTGTTGATATGACTGAAGAAGCTATTAAAGCAAGAGCAAAAGAATTAGAAAAATTAAATATTGGTGAAACTAGAGCTAAATATGAAGAATTTGGTACATGGTTATTATCTGAAAATGAATTACCAAATGATGTTGAAATTTATAAAAAAATATTAAGTTTAGATATTCTAGAAGATAGACAAACTATCGAAGTTTTAGCTCAAATTATATTTGATGAAGATATTATAGATGAAATAGAAGAACATAAAGGTTTACTTCGGAAAATAGTTAGTGATGAAAAATTTGAAAAATCTTTACTTGGTGGTATAGAAAGAATGATTGGTACAAAACAAATTGATTTAATAAAACAAGTGCCTAAAATTTTGATGACTCTTTATGATAATGATTTAGTTTCTGAAGAAGTTATCAGAGAATGGGGTACACATGTTTCAAAGAAATATGTGGATAAGGAAACTTCAAGAAACATTAGAAAATCCGCAAGACCATTCTTAAAATGGTTAGATGAAGCTGACGAAGATAGCGATGAAGATGAAAGTGATGAAGAATAAATTCATTAAGTTTATAGAGATTGACTGTCATATCTATATACTTCAGTCATGATTGTGTATATAAACCATAAAATATATCAGAAAAAAAAGCAATATGTAAAAAGAATGTATCTACAATTTTTTTTTGTAAGTAGCAGTATATTGGGTATTTATAAACTACAAACTGTGTTTATTATGGAAAACAATATCGACTAAATAACAGCAAATGTTTTTAACTACTCTGTAGAATCCAGAATGAGAAATCCAGAAGGAATGACTGACTGACTGAGTCCCATCGATATTGATCTACACTTTACACTTCACACTTCACACCGAACGGACTATGAACTCCGATCACAGCCGGCCTGTTAGTAAGTGGCATCACTCTTAGTTAGCAGAATAGTTCACAGTCAGCCACACTAAACACTTAACATCACCCTCGCCTCTTGCCCCATTGGGGCGATGCCGGGTTGTTATCTTTTATGGCACACCCTGGAATATGTGGTAAGTTGTATCAGTAAGTAAGTAGTAAGTAGTAAGTGTCAGCAATGACAGTTTTGTCAAAAACAACGATATCTATACACGAAGAAGAAATAGGAAAAAAAACCAACATTTCCACACAACTTGGAGAAGAGGAAAACTGTTACTAACAGTCAATGTCTTTTTAATTTTGATCTCTTGATTAACCATTGGCTTTTATTTTCCAAAGTGAAAGTACTTTACTGAAGAATGCTAGATTCAGATGACAATTACAGTGTGAATTCAGACGGTTTTCATAATCAGTATCCACAAGGATTAGAAAATTCCGATAATGTCGCAATTAGTAAAACAATAACTAGTAATATAATCACTCGAACATCAACAATATTATCTTATATCAAGGAAGATAATAAATTTGCAAAAACTCAAGTTGAGCCAAATCCTTCTTATGATCCTAATGAAATTATTAAACCAGAAGGTACTGCATCATATTCATTACAAAATTATGATAATATAGGGAAACCAATTGTTAGTACTAAAAGAAAAAATGCTGATTTAGAAAATATCAAATCTGCAGAATATAATGAAGAACATGATGATGAACAGGATGAAGATGATGACGAAGACAATGAAACAAAGAAAAGTAATGCCGTTTTAGAAGATACTGGAGAATATAATGTTTTTGATATTGAAAATAGACCACCCGATAAAGGATTTTGGGCATGGACTTGTGCATTTTGTGTTTTATCAATTAATACATTTAGTTGGGGTGCAAATTCTGCATTTGGTGTTTATTTAAATTATTATACAACAATGGAATATTTTCCAGGTGCATCAATGGAACAATATGTTATGATTGGTGGATTATGTCTTGGTTTATCTTTTATTGTTTGTCCCATAACTGTTTCATTATGTAGGCGATATTATTTTAAAATTACAATGTCAATTGGTACAGGTTTAATTTTTTTATCATATTGGCTTGCATCAATTTCTAAAACTGTTATTCAATTAATTATGTTTCAAGGGTTTTTAATGTCAATTGGTTTTGCATTAGTTGCTGGTTCATGTTTTATTATTTTACCAACATGGTTTTTAAAAAAAAGATCAATTACTCAAGGTATTGCTTCTGCAGGTGCAGGTTTAGGCGGTATTATATTTTCAAGACCTGTTGATCAAATAATTAAAAGTTATTTAGATAATCCAAAATATGCAAATAATCAACATGAAGCACTTAGATTAGGGATTTCATGGTCATTAAGAATGCAATCGTTTGTTTGTGGATTTATGTTAGTTATTTCAGTAATATTAATAAGAACCTATAGACCTTTAATTGATCCAAAAGTTAAAGAAAAACCATTTATACATGAATTATATGCATTTTTAGTAAGATTTGATATACTGAAGCAAATTCCTGTTCTTTGTGTGATTTTTTGGAATATGATTTATGGTTTAGCATATACGATTTTATTATTTTCATTATCATCATATGCAACTTCTATTGGATTAACATATCAACAAGGTTCGAATGTTACTACAGTTCAAAGTGTTGCACAAACAATTGGTCGTCCTTTAATGGGTATGTGCTCTGATAAAATTGGTAGAGTTAATTCTACAATCTTTTTTACAACACTTATAACGATATTTATATTCTTTTTTTGGATTTTTGTTACAACATATAGTGCATTACTTGCATTTGCATTTTTAGTTGGTTTTATACTTGGTATTAATTGGGTTAATTTTGGTCCAATGACAGCTGATATTGTAGGTGGTGGCATGGATTTAACTCATACGATTTCAATGATGATGTTTACAGGTGGATTTCCATTTTTAATTGCAGAATTGGTTGGTTTAAAATTGAAAAGACCTGAAATGGAGAAACCATTTTTATATTGTCAAATTTTATGTGGTGTTTCATGTATTATTAGTGTTTTAGTTTTATTACCTTTTAGAGAATGGAAAGTTAAAAGAATTTTAAATGCAAGAAGAAAACAATTTTTACCAAAATTAACTTTTGATGATAAAGATGAAACCACTGATATAGAAAATGAAACAATAAATAAAGGTCAATTCATTAATGAAAAGGCTGAAAATGAATTGAATAGACTTGATAAGATGTTAGAAAATAATGTTTCATCTTACTTGCTACGTATGTTTTATCCAATTGCTGTGTAAAGATCATAGAGCCAGAAAGGTTACGTTAGATTAAGTATATAGAGAAGTAGATAATAGAGAAAAAAATAATAATTTATAGTATATAGTTTAGTACTGTTTCTCCTACCTCCGGCGTATACGTTCTCTGTTCTCTGACACATTGACGCTTAAACCTCAAAGAGGAAAATTTTGCGTGAAAAAAAACGTTGCGGAGGAAAGAACAAAGAAGAAAGGCGGAACTGCCAATTGCCGTGTGCAATCTCTCGAAACACGCAAACCGTGCTCTACGATTGACGCTTGACCTATCTTGAAAAGAGTCATTTTTTTATTTCAAATGTTGCAATTTGCAATCATCTCCTGAGAAAAAAGTTTTCCAATTTGTATATAGATAGGGTTCGTTATTATATATATATTATTATAATATATATGTTGGCTGCTATATAGTTTCTAGGACTATATTTTTTCTATTCCATGAAAGATCTGTGAAGATTAAAGACAAAGATAAAAAAAGAAAAAAGAGAAAAAGAATAAAATATTCTTGAACCCTTTTAAATTTTAGAAATAAAATAATAAATCATAGTACAAATAATGTCTGAATCGGAGGTTTCTAGTGTGGATTCTGTTATCCCACATACACAACAACAACAACAACAACAACAACAAGAACAAGAACAACAAAAAGATGGTGCACCTATTTTACACCAAACTAGCAACAACATACTTACAAGAACAGAAACAATAATATCTTGTATTAAAGAAGATAACAAATTCGCAAAAACTCAAGTTGAACCAAACCCATCATACGATCCAAATGATTTAGTACGAGTAGGAACTGCAAAATCTTCATTAGATGAAAAACAATTTAAAAGAGATAGACGATATTCGAAAAATGTAATGTTTAAAGAAAATCCTGATTTGGAAAATATTAAATCGGAATCTGATGGTGATGATGATAATAATGAGGAATATCAAAGTAGTAATAACAATAATATTAATAACTTTATTGATAGTAATGAAAATGACACCGTTGAAAGTACTCTAGTTGAAGATACTGGTGAATATAATGTATTTGATATACAGAATAAACCACCCGATGGAGGATTTTGGGCTTGGACTGCTGCTGTTTGTGTTATGTTTATTAATACTTTTAGTTGGGGTGCAAATGCAGTTTTTGGTGTTTATTTAAATTACTATACTTCAACTGATTATTTTCCAGGTGCAACAACAGAACAATATGTTATGATTGGTGGTCTCGGTTTAGGATTATCATTTATGGCATGTACAATTACTAATTCATTATCAAGAAAATTTTATTATAAAATAATAATGTCAATTGGTACTGCATTAACTTTTTTATCATATTGGCTTGCATCAATTTCCGAAACTGTTGTTCAATTAATTATGTTTCAAGGTTTAATGATGGCAATTGGATGGGCATTAACTGCAGGATCAACATTTGTTATTTTACCAACATGGTTTTTAAAAAAAAGATCAATTGCACAAGGTATTGCAACTGCAGGTGGTGGTTTAGGTGGTATTATATTTTCAAGACCTGTTGATGAGATTATTAAAAAATATACTGAAAATCCAAAATATGCAAATAATCAACATGAAGCTGTTAAATTAGGTATGATGTGGTCATTAAGAATGCAATCTTTAGTTTGTGGATTTATGCTAATATTATCTATATTTTTAATTAGAACATATAGACCAATTAAAGATCCAAATTCAAAAAATTCAAATATTTTTAAAGAAATAACTGCATTTTTATTTAGATTTGATTTAATTAAAATGTGTCCTATGATTTGTTTAATTCTTTGGAATATGATTTATGGTTTAACCTATACAATTCTATTATTTTCATTATCATCATATGCAACAACAATTGGATTATCTTATAAACAAGGTTCAAATGTTACAACAGTTCAAAGTGTTGCGCAAACTATCGGTCGTCCATTATTAGGTTTAGTATCAGATAAAATTGGTAGAGTTAATACAACAGTTATATTTACTCTTATATTAACAATTTTAGTTTTCTTTTTCTGGATTTTTATAACTACGTATAGTGAATTACTTGCATTTGCATTTTTAGCAGGTTTAATTCTAGGTGTTAATTGGGTGAATTTTGGCCCAATGACAGCTGATATTGTTGGTGGTGGAGGTCAAGATTTAAGTCATGCAATTTCAATTCAAATGTTTACAGGTGGTATGCCATTATTAATTGCAGAATTAGTTGGTTTAAAATTGAAAAGACCTGAAATGGGGAAACCATTTTTATATTGTCAAATTTTATGTGGTGTTGCAAGTATTGTTAGTGCTGCATTATTAATGCCATTTAGAGAATGGAAAGTAAAGAGAATTTTAAATGCAAGAAGAAATCAATTCCTTTCTCGTGTTTATAATCCTGAAGATTTAGAAAAGGATGATACTACAGTTAATGAAGGGATACATTCATTACAATCAAATAATCATATTTTAAAAAACACTGAAGATTTCGAAGAAGATGAACAACATGTTAAACAAGAAATCGATAGATTAAATGCACTGTTACAAAATTCGATATATGCTTATATTTTTAGAATGTTTTACCCTATTGCTGTTTAATTTTTTTTTAGTTAGTCTTATATATATTATTTATTATTAAAAATTAATTTATTTAAAAAGAATTATAAAGTATTATAACCAGGTATATATTATCAGATTGAAGTTTTCAAATATATATATTTGTATAGTAAGTAAGAAGATTAAAACAGAGATATTAATAACGAAAAAAAAACAAATTCAAAAAATCAAGTGAAAAAACAGATAAAAACAGTTAGGATGGTATAATAGATGACACAATTATTGTTGACAAATTTAATCAGTTAATAGAATAATATCCTTTCTTACAGTATAGGGGTGTATATCGATATTTTATATATATATATATCAAATTCATTTTTCAATATATATATAGCAATAAAAATAGGCAAAATAATAAAAATAGGTAACATAATAATAATATTTGCTAATTAGTCAGTTGTTTGCTTTCTACCCGGTGGTGGTAATTTTTCAGAAGATGTCTGTTCGGATATACTTCTACGAAACATTTCTAAACTTCCACTGGTGCTAACACTTGCAACACCAGAACTTGATCTCCTACGTTGTTTTCGAGCCATGTTTGGTTCAACATGTGCTTTACCTAATGTTTTAGCAAATAAAGATAATATATCTGTCAAAGATAAAACACCAACTATTTTACCTGTTGCATGTGTATCATCTTCTAATGGCGTAGAATGATGAGGATGATGTGAATGTAGATGACCTGAATGACTATGAGAAGAATGTAAATGAGTAGAATGTGGAGAATCTGGAGTTGAAGGAGTTGAAGAATTTGATGATGAAGCTTCTGGTTTAACTATCCACAGACGATGAGATTTAGTTGCAACCATTTTAGCAATTGCTCTACCTAATGATGTATGTGAGGTTACATGAAAGATTGGGAATGAATCCTTACCATTTTCTAAACCTCTGGAATTTAGGATAACTGAAATGAAATGCAAACAAGTTTTGTATAATAAATCTGATTTGGAAGTTGTTGAAACTAATCGAACATCAGTTACACTAATATTACCTAAAAGATGATAATTACGATCAACAACAGCTAATGATGACATTTTCAAATCGTGCATAGTCATCAAAGCTTCAATTAAAGGTTGATCACCAAAAATTGATATTGGATTGGTTGAGCCTATATGAAGAGAACTAATTGAAGAAGATAATAATGGTTCCATTGAAGGGAAACGACGAGCATTATCCCATAAATATTTAACTAAACGTCTTTGAGATAAAATACCAGTTAACTTATTGTCATTTGTGATTGCAATCCTATGAACACCAGTACCAAGAATTTCAACAACAGTTGATAATGTATCATATTCAGTAAGTTTAATAAATGGATTTTTATTAGTTAGACGAATAACAAATGAAACAGGAACTTGTTGACCAACTTGTGCCTTTTTAATCATTTTTGGTATATCATCCTTTGGAGTATAATCCATATTTTTCAGAGTTTCTGGTCTAATTTTATTTAGTACTAATAATAAATAAGCATTTAAATCAGTATAATCAAAAGTTAAACAATTCAAATCATTTTCATATTCTTCAACAGGAACAGAAGTTAAACCATTCTTTACTAAAGTATCAAATGCTCGTTCTACAGAAATTGTAGAATCAATAACGATTAACTTATTCTTTTCAACCAATTCACCTAATTTTATATCTTGCCATTCTAAAGAAGCACCATTTAAACATTGAGAGAAATTTGAAGACATTGATGGATTTCTAGATATTTGAGTTGTATTACTATTTTCAGCTAAAAAATCAGTTGTGCTTGTATTCAGGCTCAAATTGGTTAAACTATCGTTGTTTAATATTAAATTATCTACAACTGAATTTTCAACATTTTCTGAATTATTTGGAAATGTATTGTTATCATTAAAGACAGAACTATTACGTGTGTTGGATGAACTTGCAGTACTACTACTATTATTATTATTATTATTATTATTATTATTATTTGCACTTGAAGAAAGTAAAACTGATGAAATTGAAGAGGCCGGAGAGCGAGGGATAGTAATATCCAGATTGGAAATATATTCTGTATCCAATGGTGGAGGTGTTGATAACATTTCAACAATTGAAGTTTGCCTTGCCTGTTGCTTTGGAGAGTTTGGAGCTCTCATTGACGGAGACATTGGATATTTACTCGAAGGCATGAAAGTCAAATTATTTTTTTTAGATAGTAAGATTTTTTTAAAAGATTATGATAAAATGTGTTATATTGATATTTATTTCAAATTTTTTCTTTTCAATTGTTTAGCAAAGGAAAACGAAATATAATTAGAAGAGGAATGATACTCAACAGATTTTTAGTAAATAAGTGAAAATTTTTTTTAACAAAGATATTCGGATCTTATATAGATATGAATCAAATTAAATTAATGATAAGTTCAAATTAAAAAATATTGAGATTAATTTTGTAAAAGAACAAAAAATTGAATAGGATTATTAATGAAATTTGGATAGTTGAATGTGAAATATCGGATGCTCGTATATTGTTAAATTTTCGTCAATATCAAGATATAAGGAAGGGACGAAACGAGATGTAAAGAGAAAATGATATGAAAGTATTATCACTCTATTGTATGGAGAACTGATGTGTGGAATGTATAAAGATTATGAGAAGAAGTGCAGAAAAGGCAAGTGTGTAGGAAAAAGAGTTATTGCTCAAATAGAGATATCGTATACCATGTTCAACCCTGTTAACACATCTGTTATGTGTGATCTCACATCTCACTCACTCACTCACTTAAATGACTCTCATTGCAATTTTGAAATACAATTCCCTACAGATTTTTTTAAAATGGGGAGGAAAAAGGAAAAAAAAGAGGAATTAGGCTGTCCCTCCCGTAGAGCGAGGAGCGACGCAACCTAAGACCTAAGGTCTAAGATCTGAGCTTAGCGTTTGCTTAGCGTTTGCTTAGCGTTTTTAGCGTTTTTAGCGTTGCTTGGAGCTTGGACTCGGCAGAAAGGTAGAAGGGCAATACCGCGACAAGGTTTCTGTTGCACCTCACAAAATTTAATATTTTATTCACGTGACTGCATTTTAAATTTATTTTAATTTTTATTTATTTTTATTTTTTATGCGATTTTGCAATTCTAAAATTTAGTCTGGAAGTGTGATTTAAATGATCATTGACACCTGTATTTTGTATTTTGTATTTTGTAATTTTTGATATGCATACACGTTTGGGATGTATTTTTTAGATGTCTTTTTGAGCCTTTTATCTTTTAAAAGATTTAATCGAAATACAATTTAGAAATTCATTCAAGCAAACTGTAATATAAACTACAATTAGATGCTTATCATCTTAAAATTGAAGAACTTGCCTCTCATACTAATCACAGGCAAGCATATACAACTTATCAGCTCGAATTTATAAGTTATAATTCACGGAAGCCATTTTTTCGAGAGAAAAAAGAATGACTTTTGGTTCTTCATGGCAATTCCTACCTTTTATGAGTAATACCTAATTTCAGGCCTTTGAAAAGAGATCAAGAAAACAGAGAACAGAAAACAGAGAGCAGAGTGATGAAGACCGTGGCAGGTGGCATAATCAAATTACATCATACTTTTCTGTTTTTATCGGATAACATTCAATTTCCTAGTAGATTGTGGATTGTGGAATAAATTGAATAGATCTCGCAAGTCGGCGAATATTCCGACTACCGATTAATCAATAAATCAATCTGCCAAGCCCCCCTCCCCCCAAATGTCCGAACAGTATTAATATTACGTCTTATCTTTATGTTTTATTTTTATGATTTCAACGTTTATTACCGCAGTTCGCAGTTTACATTTTACCCTTTACCCTTTACCTTTTAGTTATTACCTTTTATAGTTATTACTTATTAAGTTCTAGCAGTAAACATGATTTACGAATTATCGATCTAATAAATTTATCTAATAGTTAATCAGCTTCAAATTTCACAATCTATATTTAGAAAACTTTACCCTTCATCTCGAATTGCTTCTGCCTTCTGCCCTTTGAGTGTTAAACATAATATATGCGTTAAGGGTTCTTCGTTCTTCTTTTTTCTAATAAACAATAAACGGCGCCGTTTGACGTTTGGCGTTTGACGAGAGACGAGAGGTAAGAGGTAAGTGATCTATACTCTATACACATTAGCACCATGGTCCATATATATATATATAAATAGTTGATGGTTGATGGTTTTAGTTTTCCATCTCTCATATCCAATCTCCTATTTCCCATTTTCCATTTCCTATTTCTACGTTACATGAAAACTACTGTAAATAAATTTGTTTGTCAGGCCAGGACCCATAATGGATCTGCTGCATGTTACAAGTTCCAAGAAATCAGCCAAAACAAAAACTGAAAGCGATAGCAAGAAAAGATTTGAAAATTATGGTCTTCCTTTAGGGGGTGTGCCGAGTGTTGAGTGCTGAGTGCTGAGGCTGCTGGGAACAATTCGGCACTGGGCACTGGGAACCGGGAGCTGGGAGCTGTGCACTGTGCACTGTGCACTGGACGTTGAACAAATGACAAATTGGACACCTTCCGGGTTCCCAGTTCCTATGCTCCCTGCTTGGTTCCGAGCGTCTTTCTTCTTTCTCTCGTGATACTTTTCATACCGTACCAAAATTCACAGCTTCATTCTGGTTACTGGTTACTGGGTACAAGGTACAAGATGTAAATGTATATATATATATAGTCAATAACAGTCTGATAATCTAGGCTTGATCCCTGACCTCTAATTTCTAGGGCCTAAATATAGAATACGATCCATATATGCTCTATGGACTAAATGTGTGGACTGTGGACTGTGGTCTGTGAACTGTGGTCTGTGAACTGTGCAGGATAAAAGATAAAAGATGATGGAGCATCGGTTATCGATCAATTTAAAATTTAGTAAGGAATAATATTGAAATCTTCCATATATATATATTCGTAATCTACGTAATTCGATAATTTCAATTTAAAAGGGTGCCATCCCTAAACGGGATGCAAAACCGAAAAACATAAATAAATGAGAAAATCAAAATGCTGCTATTAATTATTAATGCAGTTTAGAACTTTTCAAACAGAAATTTTACACACTAAATTCAATTAAATTTGGTTTTATTAAATTCAACTTGCAATTTAATTAATGATTTGATTATATATATATATAGATTAATAAACAGGAGTTAGGATTTAGATTTGAATTTGTCCCAACTATGATGCAATCTATAATCGATCTCTAGTTAGTTGACACTTGTATAATTTCCTAGTAAATTTACTGTTTCCTGTTTCCTGTTACCGGTCTTCAATTTTCAATCTTCAGGGATTTTTCAGGGATTTCCCTCCATCTTTGCATCACTCATTACTGAATCCCCTAAAAGTGTAATTATTAAAATGTAACGGTAGACGTCACACGTGTATATATATATATAAGTAAAAAATAACAGTTTACACGTGATGTAATGTTTCTTTTAAACTGCTTTATCTTCAGTATTTTTATAAACAATGACTTTTTACTTTTTACTTTTTAACAAAATACAAAATACGGCATCCGTATATCCTTTTTCTCCGTTTAGGTCTCCTCCCCATAATTTCCCTTCTTTTTCTATATCTTGTGGATTGTGGATTATGTATAAATTGACTTACTTTCCCATACATGTAGTTCTATATATATATATATCCCATTTTCTTCTCATGTACACACACACACATTACATTAAACATTCTCTGCTTCCAACTCAAAACCCCCGTCTCCCCATATATATATATATATTCAATAATATCAGAATTAGCAAATATTCTTTGCGTTGAAAAATCGGCTCATCACAATCTCATTTTGACTTGTTACTTTGATTTCTTTTGATAATACATCTCATAATTTCATTAATATCAATCTTTTTCACTTATAAATTCATTGTTTTTAATTAATGGTTTTTATTTGAATTTTATATCTGGATTAGTTTCACATATACTCCTGAATCTAACCTTGTTTGAAGTTTTTTTATTTCAGTATATCACCGAATCAACAATCGTTCCAAAATTTCAATACCTAATATTTAAAATATATATTTACGAATAAAATTCAATAATGGCACATGTTGCAATTTCTTCGTTATCAAAAATGCCTAGCCTTAACTATTATGTTTCAGATTCAAATAACAAAAATTCTTCATATGATGATAATGGATCAAATAATTTCAACTATGCAAAAAACAAAATAGATTTATCAGCTAATAATCCGAACATTAATAACTTAAGTCAACCATCTTCTTTTTCAACTGATTGTGAAACTTTATCATCTAGTCCGATATCTAATCAATCTAGTGTGAAATATTTATCAAATTCACAATCAACTGCTTCTACTACAAATCAAACTCCAATTTCCATCCCAATCTTATTTCCTTCACCATCAAATAATAATTTATCATCAAATATTTATCAACATCGTATGTCTTCTTCCCACGATCTTTCATCATATTCAACTAAAACTTATACTTCTACAAGTTTATATTATAATCATAAACATCCATCCACATTAGAAACACAAAACCCTAATACGTTGCCTAGTTTAGATATGGTTTTAAACCGAATTCAGACATTTCAGCAGTTACCTTCAAATATGATTTCTAATAATTTACGTTGTCCTTCAATATCAAATAATTTTGATTCAAAATTCTCATCGATTTCTACATCTGGTACTTCATCATCAACTTATGTTTGTGATAATAATATATCTAATAATAATGGGAATGAAAATTTATCTAAATTTGAGAATTGTGAAAATAATGTCAAAAATAATAATAGTAATATTCCAATTTCATCTTTTAAGCCCAATTCTAATTCTCCGATATTAAACTTAACTTCACCATATCAATTACCACCAATTCCACATATATTAATTAATGATAGTAATGATAGTATTAATACTACAAATATTACAAATAACAATAATACTAAAAATTCAAATATTTTAATAAATCCAATTAATCCTTTAACTCCAAACAAGGAAAACTTTGCAGGTAATGATGAATCTAATTCTCCTTTATCACTACCTCAAAATCATCAAAACAATATTATAATTGATTCAAAAAGTGTTAATAATAAGGATACTTTATTAGTTAAGGAAATTGAAAATTCTGATAATGTTACTGATAACTGTAATAGGAAATACAAATGTAAAATTTGCAGTAGAGGTTTTACTACATCTGGACATTTAGCTAGACATAATAGAATTCACACTGGTGTGAAAAATCATATTTGTCCATTTGATGGTTGTAATTCTAAATTTTCAAGACAAGATAATTGTATGCAACATTATAAGACTCATTTAAGATCTAAAAAGAGTAAAAAGAAGTTAAAAATACCAAACAAAGATGAAATCTAATAAATTGACATAACATTTTTCTTACTTATTTTATTATCCATTTACTGATTTAACACAATTGCTTATATTCGATATTTTTTGATACTACTTCTACTATTTCTACTACAACAACAAAAAATAATTTTTTCTCTGCTCTTTTCAATATTTAAATTTATAGACCGAATTGCCTCAAATTTTTTATTACAATTCAAAACTTATACCAACTTAGTAAAAAAATATATCTAAAAAGTTAGATTATCATGATTAAGGGATCATCATAATCAGTTTATATCAGATATTTGTCTATTTATCTATTTTATATTTTATATTTATATTTTCAATATATATATGCTCTTTAACTAAGCCTTTTAAAAGTAAAATAACTTATTAATTACATAAGGATCAGGGACCAAGGACCGTGTACATGCCTGATAAGCTGAAAAGGAAGAACGGATTTATGATTCATTTGTACAATACCCCACCAGCCCCCACCAAGCATTAAGTACCAAGTACCAAGCACCGAGCAAGTGCAGAGTGTAGACGATATGTATAACGGTCAATTGTTAATTTTAATTAGAAACCAATTAGGCCCATGATTTAAATCATGGATCATGGTCGCAATATAATCGGATTTAATGGACTAAGAATTAAGAGGGGAAGAGCAAAACGTGGATTGGATTCATTAAAATTTAATTACGGAAAAAAATAGCCAGTTGAGGAAAGGGCAAACCGATTTCAACGGTTAATTATGCAGCGAAAAAGAACGGATCATTAACAATTAACAATCTAAAATTTGAGGATTATGGTTTGAAACTTGAATTTTAATTTGAATTTTAGCTGGTCCTATTGGATCATTGGATATTCTTTCCGGTGAAGCTATGAAGTGTAGTTTGTGGTTTTATACTCTTAAAATCAGTTTATAAGGTGTATGATTACACCTATTAAAATTTTATAAATTTTACATCATAAGTATAAGACGTTACCGGTTATAGATGGTGCATAACTTGAAAGGCAAATAGCCGGGCGGCTGATAGCTCCGGGAGCTGAGATTGGAGATTAGAGAATGGCCTGTAAACTGTAACCTGCATAAAAAGTAAAAAACAAAAAGCGAAAAGCAAAAAGCGGCGGTGTTATTTTTGGGTGAGATGTGAGATGGATTTCACATTTCAAATTTCAAATTTCAAATTATTTTTTTATTTTTATTTTTTAATAATTTTTGGAAACATCAAATTTCTCGTCGATCGACGACAGTAAAAAAAAAAAAAAAAAAAGAGGAAATAAAAACAAAATAAAAAATAAAAAGACGAACCACTTTTTTGTTTACTAGTGAGCCCATCTATCGATTATTTATTATTTCTTATTTCTGTATCACTCAATTCTCTGCGAGAATATTATCGAATATCGCGTTACTTGGTCACATTGAAAAGTCACTGATAATTGATTAAATAGAGAATTAAATAAATGAATGACAATTGATGTCTTCGAATTATCACTTTATAATATATATTTAGATCCATTTATTTCTCCCTCTTTTTTAAAATTACCTAGGTTTCTTTTTTGTTACGTTGGCTTATTATCTAATTACTGTATTATATATAATAAATAAAATAATTAAAAATCAAATACAAATTAATTGAATTATCATAAATAACAAAATATTAAAATATCAATATGTCATCACCAAAGTCTGTACTTGATCCTTCTTTGCCAATAAAAGTTCAAATGGAACGTTTAATTCGTCAAAAACAATCTGAAATTTGTGCAGGTTTAGAAACATTAGATACAATAAAATTTAAACCTGATGAATGGGAACGTGGTAATAATGGTGGTGGTGGTAGATCAATGGTTTTAGCAGATGGTACTACATTTGAAAAGGCCGGTGTTAATATTTCAGTTGTTCATGGTACTTTACCACCTGGTGCAATTGAAAGAATGAAAAATGATCATAAAGATATTAAAACTTCTAGTGAAGGTAGTGTAGGTTTCTTTGCTTGTGGTTTAAGTATGGTTTTACATCCTTGTAATCCACATGCTCCAACTATGCATTTAAATTATAGATATTTTGAAATTATGAATCCAGATGGTTCTGTTCAAACTTGGTGGTTTGGTGGTGGTGCAGATTTAACTCCAAGTTATTTATATGAAGAAGATGCAAAATTATTTCATAAATCACATAAAGAAGCATTAGATCCATTTGGTGAAACTTTATATGATGAATTTAAAGTTTGGTGTGATAAATATTTTTATATTAATCATAGAGGTGAAACTAGAGGTATTGGTGGTATTTTTTATGATGATTTTAATAGACTACCAGCTCAAAAATGTTTAGAAATGGCAGAAAGTTGTTTTAATGCAATGTTACCAGCTTATGTTCCAATTGTTGCTAGACGTAAAGATTTGCCATTTACTCCAGAAGAAAAGGAATGGCAACAAATTAGAAGGGGTAGATATGTTGAATTTAATTTAGTTTATGATAGAGGTACTAAATTTGGTTTACAAACTCCTGGTTCAAGAGTTGAAAGTATTCTAATGTCTATGCCAAAAACTGCAACTTGGTTATATAATAATGAACCTGCTGAAGGTACAAGAGAAGCTGATTTATTAAAAGTTACTAGAAATCCAGTCAAATGGGTTTGATAAAATAGGCTAAAGATTATCTCTTCTCATCTTCATCCTCATCTTCATACTAACTTCTCTAATGATTATAATGACTGCTATATATTATACCGTATATGTACATAGATACTAACTAATCTTTTAATTCAATACTTTACGACTTATGATGTAATATATGTAATACAAGTAATGAAATGCAACAAAAAAAGACATTTTTCATTCTTAACAACCGTAAATAGTGTGCAGAGTAAATCATTGATTATTGTGAATTGTGCAGGAACAAAGAACACGCTCTCCCTTTTTGTTTTCCAGTGAGAGGTGAGAGGTGAGAGGTGAGAGGAGAGAGGAGAGAGTGAATTGCCAAACCTGAACAATAAACAATAAATTCCTTCAGGCGACAGCGGACAGTACTTATTAAAGACAGCAGCTATTAGTTCTTCACGTTTTCCGTTTTGTTTTCTTTACTTGGATTTCTAACCATAATCGAAACCTATACTAGACAGACCTTACATTACTACTTATATTCAATATTTAGAACATCACAACTTTTTGTCCTGTTTTCCCCTTTTTCAATTTATTACAGACATACATTTCTTATCTGATCTACAATTTATTTTACTTCACTAAGGCATATATATATACTTTTCCAATTTGATCTAATTACTTCATTTTTTTTAATTCATCAACTTTATTATTAACAATTGCATTTTGTTCAATTCATTTCTCAAGCAACTAAAATTTATTTACTTTATTTAATTCTTGATCTACATGTTAGTAAACACTTAGATATCGTATCAATTCACAACTTTACCTCAACTATAAATTCTATTATTATTCCCAATATATCTAATAATTATGACAAATATATCTTCAACTCCAACTTTTAGAAATGGTAATTCATTGAAGATACGTTCACGTTCAAATACAGATGCAAAGCAAGGTTTTGTCGATCCCTTAGATAATAATTTAGATCCCATAGTTCACCGTACAGTATCTCCAATATCATCAACAACATCCGATTTAAACCCATCATCATTATCATCTTCTAATACATGTAATTCAACAAATCAATCAATTGGTTCATATTCTAAAAGGGCTTCATTATCTTTACATCCACCAACTACTAAAACCCACAACAGATCACAATCCTTATTATCACAACTGACAAACCATGTTCGTCAATTGTCAACAGATGTATCTTCATCAATAGAAAATACACCAAATACTAATTCTAATAATGATTCTAATATAAATCGACTTTCAGTAAATTCTCCTAATGATTATTATTATTATCAGAGTCATAACAATAATAATAATCGATCAAATCCAAATAGGGAATTATCCCCCTTAAAGGGTAAAATAAGTCCAGAGAATAGTCCTGTACTAAGTTATTCAATTACATCTCCTATTAAAGTATCTGGTGTTGCAAAAGGTCCTAGTACTACAGATGCTATTCTTGAAATTAATGATGATTTAAATATTGATAGTTTTATTCACAATGAAAATTTATCAATGAAGATACCCAAATTAAATTTATTAGAAAGCCCAAAACGTGGTAAACCTTTATCTATTAGAACAGATACTGAAAATTTTGAAAACGATACTACTACTAATACTGATAATAATAATAATAACAATAACAATAACAATAACAATATTAATATTGATAATAGTCATGATAATAATAATAATAATAATAATAATAATAATAATAATAATAATAATAATAATAATAATAATAATAATAATAATAATAATAATAA